>CM046816.1:7129831-7435425 GCA_025617385.1 Murraya koenigii
TAAGCTTTGTGTTTAATCCTTCAAATTCTCCAACGAAGGAGATACTTGCAAGCTACTTACTAATATTGATTTATCTTCAGTAAGTGTTGCAGTGATGAATAGTACAAGAGATACATTTGCAACTTCTATTTGTCTATCATGTTTTTTTTTTATAATTATTTTGTTTAAATCATGTGTTATAATATATACCTTAATTGTAGTGTAAAAACAATGACAATGTAAAACTTTTTTTTTTATTATTAATGCAAATGCTAAAATTTTATCATAATGTATTTTTTATAATTATTTTGTTTAAATTATTTATGGTATGTTTGTGTATGTATTAGTTAAATAATTATTTTCTAACTATAAATATGATTTAAATGTTTAGTAAAAATTATTTTTGAAATAGTACTATCAAAAAAATTTTAATTGTTTTTAGCATTTTCAATTGTGTCTACCAAACGCATATTACTTTTTTCAGCTTTAAAATATAGAATACACAAAATGATAATAGACACATACTTATATATATTCGAAATACAGCAACTGTAAAACACTATTTTCATTCTCATTTTTGTTTTCAGAAAATACTAATTCAGAAAATAATATCAGATAGGACCTTATTAACTTCTATAATTGTTCTCTTTAACTAAGCTGAACTAAGGTTTTTAAGTGCTGATTAAATACATAGGTTCGCCTTGGGACTTCTGTTGCGTACTTTTATTTGCATCCTAGTTCTATTCATATGAAAATCAATTCAGTTTGCCCATTGTTAAATTGTATTGTATCTTTAATTTGCTTGACTTGTTTCATCGCTTAATCATCAACTAGTCAAGAGATCAGAGTGCTTACATGATTCTTAAAATATTATGATGGATAGTTACGCTTATTACTTTACTTCTTTGATTTGAATAGGAATAACACTTGGAGCTAAGACACTTGCGGCACGACCGATTACTAGTATTCTTGAGGTTAATGGGAAAATTGAGTTTCAAGTTGGATTTCAATGGTGATTATAAAATGTCATTTTGTTGATGTCATTTCAATGTTTTTTAACTATTTAGTTTAATGTATTTTACATTTTGTATTTTGGATTAATATTTTGTTAATATTTGAAATTTTTAGATTTGATTGCATTTTATTTTTATTTTTATATCAATATTCGATTTTAAATTTTAAAAGCAGCATACTAAATTACAAAAATTTAGAATTTTCAATAAAATAATATTTAAAAAATAAAAACCTATGATAGACAATTCTTGTAATAAAATATGTTACTATTCAATTTAATTTTTCTACCAAAACAAAATTCAAATTTCCTGCAAAAAATTTAAAAATTCATATATTCATTCCAATTAATTTTAAAATATATATGAATTTTTTACTTAATTTGGTGTAATAGACATGTGACTTATAAAAACTATCATAAATTTTATGATAATTTTTTTTCTATTATAAATGAGTAACAGGTACACAGATGATAGATAAATTCTTTATCATCCACTTATGTTTGTGATAGTTTTTCTCTGTCATCTATTGTCTTTTTTCTTGTAGGGCTCCAGCTTGGAGACTTCTAGCAACTGTGCTGATATTTAACCTGAAAAAAAAAAGACCGAGAGAGATGTAGAGATGTTAGCCTAGAAAGTTTCAGGATTGAAGATGGAATTTCGGAGAAATTGTAGTGGTTATCGGAGAGGCTAAGCATTTGAAGATGGACAAGGTGAAGGAGAGTGTTGTAGAATTAATAGAACCATAGAGGCAACTACTAGTGAGATTGAGCATGATCACATGACCAGTGTCCTGATGATCACATTGGATGCCATCCCATGAACAGAAATCGATAATATTTTCTTCCGTATGGCTCTAGGAATCAACCTTGGTATAAGTCAAAGGATCAACACAAACAAACTATCAATCATGGTAGAACACTCATTATCATGGTACTGTAGGTACAAATGAGCAAGGGTAATAACTAATAAGAAGAAACAATGAGAGCAAAACAAGTGCATGCATGCAATTGAAGCAAGATGAGAATCCATAATGTTTTTATTTTTTAACACAATAGGATAGGAATGCTTTGAGGAATTTTGTTTGAAGGCCATGCATGGAATTGATACGAGGTTTATGTAGGCAGTATCAAGTGCACCTATTATCTCTAAGTCAAGTCTTTTATGTAAAAATTATTTAGCTTGATATCATGACACTATTTGTTTCAGAATTCAAAGTCTCGCTACCTTGTCTAATACTCACTTATTTTTACGTTTTATGTGGTGAAGCATTTCCGATGAAATTGTTAAAAAAGATACTTAGAAGAACAACTGCTTTATCTAAATTATTAAAATAAAAGTAATTTTTTATTCAAATTAATGGCAATCTAATTTCTTTTTCCACTTATGCATGTGAGCGGGTATAAATCCGAAACTTTTTACTTCCGCTTAAAAAATTTTACCAACTAAACTAGTTGGCACCCATATATAATGAGGATGGATAAAAAAAAAGAGCCAAAGTGTAACTGTTTTGAAATAATTTTGTATTTTTCTAATATTAAAACACAAATTTACCAATGTTTTACAATCCAAGCCAAGTGTACCTACATCATTGCTATTGCAGTATAAGCTAATTCTTAAAATAAATTATTATAGTGTGATTGAATCTCTGTCAATTTTTATAATTTTTTAAAACAATAATATCGAATATGAATCTTCACGAAACTACATGTATTTTATCATTGTAAACAAAAGTTGCGTGCATACATGTCAAAATTCTAGAAGCATGCATTCAACAAATATCTAGAAGCAGCATCAATTTTTTAAGAAGAAAGAAGAAGAATGAGGAAGAAAAGGATGCAACAACAGCATTCTTCGAATGAAAGAAAAATATAATAATAAACAAAAATATTATTTTAACGGTAAAATGAGTCGGCATCCATTCTTTAGCTCTTTTCCTCTATTTGAGAGACAAAATTCAAGAGTTTTTTTTTTTTTTCTATTAGAGATAATTAAGAGTTTTAATAAACTCTTGAGTGATTAGTGATTTGAGAGTTTAGGTATATTGAGGTTTTGGGTAGTGAGTTAAAATACCATAATACTTGTAATTCTATATCATAAGTAAAATATTTTCTTTTTATTTTCGCCCGTGGATGTAAGCTAAAAAGATTAACTACTTAATTCTAGTGTTCTAGTAAGCGTGCATACATGTCAAAATTCTAGAAGCATGCATTCAACAAATATCTAGAAGCAGCATCAATTTTTTAAAAAGAAAGAAGAAGAAGGAGGAAGAAAAGGATGCAACAACAGCATTCTTTGAATGAAAAAAATATAATAATAAAAAAATATTATTTTAACGGTAAAACGAGTCGGCATCCATTCTTTAGCTCTTTTCCTCTATTTGAGATACAAAATTCAAGAGTTTTTTTTTTTTTTTTTTTCGTGAGAGATAATTAAGAGTTTTAATAAACTCTTGAATAATTAGTGATTTGAGAGTTTAGGTATATTGAGGTTTTGGGTAGTGATTTAAAATACCACAATATTTGTAATACTATATTATAAGTAAAATATTTCCCTTCTATTTTTGCCCGTGGATGTAAGCTAAAAATGTTAACTACCTAATTCTAGTGTTCTAGTTTATACTTGTTTTTCATTTTTATTCAATTTCATTTTAGTTGTGTCCTTACATCTCCCATAAATTTTCTAACAGTAGTATCAGAGCATGGTTGCATTTTTTTTTGGGAATTGGATTATTATTCACCTTATGGTTACTGTTCACGTATACAATACTATTCAATATATGATTACTGTTCACGTGAAATAGTGGGAGTAGATCTTAGCAAAGACAATTTGTGGTGAAAGCAATGGCGGCAAAATATGAGATTGAAGGCTATTCTAAAGAAAACAATTGTTTGATAGTAATTGAAGAAAGGCTCGTGAAGATAACTGATGATGCCAAGTGGAACAAATGAACGGCAATGCAATTGCTAATATACACTTAGCACTTGGAGATCAGGTGTTATCTAGTGTGGAGGAGAAAAAAATAACGAAGAAAATATGAGATATTCTCATAAAATTGTACGAGACCAAGTCACTACATAACAAGGTCTACTTGAAAAAAGGACTTTATACTATCCAAATAACGGAATCCATATTGGTGACTGACCATATCAACACCTTGAAATCTCTATTTTCGTAACTCATAATGTTGGGTCATAAAATAGAAGAAAATGAACATGCGAAGCTTTTACTTCAAAGTTTACCAGATGCTTATGATCAACTCATCATCAATTTTACGAACAACAACCCAACAAACAGTCAAGTCTTCGATGATATTGCAGCCTTTGTATTAAATGAGGAGAGCAGGCATAAAAATAAGGATGATAGACAAGCAAGTTTGCAGTAAGCGAAAGTACTATCAATGACAAAAGGGAGATCAATGGAACATGGCCCTAGTGGGAGTCATAATTATAGTAGATAAAAATCAAGAAGTAAGGAGAATGTCAAATGCTATAATTGTGATAAAAAATGGTACGTCAATAAAAAATGTTGGAGTAATCAAAAGAGTAAAGACGGTAAAACACCCGAGTCATCAAACCACCTGAAATTCTCTATAATAAGGCAACAACTGTTGCAGAAGGCAGGAAGCAGTTAGCTAATGTTTGACTTATCGACTCAGGAGCAACATAGCACATGACCTCTCAGAGAGAATTATTTCACACATATGAACCTATCTCAGGAGGATCTGTATACAAGGGTGATGGCCGTGCTTTGGAGATCACTGGTATTGATACTATCAAAATAAAAATATTTGATGGTATAGTTTGCACAATTCAAAAAGTACAACATATCAAAGGCCTAAAGAAGAATCTATTGTCTTTAAGACAAATAGATAGTCTTGAGTGCAAGACTTATATTGAAAATAAAATCATGAAGATACTTAGAGGCGCACTTATATTAATAAAAGTGGAAAAGATCGATGCTAATATTTCATGCTTTAAGAGGAAATACTACAGGAAGCGAATGGGTTTGTCACGTCAAATAGAAAAGAGTCGACAATGATGTGGCATCTCAAACTAGCTATATATCACAACAAGATTTAAAGATTTTCTCAAAGTGAAAACTGCTTCCTGGGCTGAAATCAGTAAACTTACTATTTTGCGAACATTATGTTACAAGTAAGCAGCATAGATTGAAGTTTAATAGATCTAATGCCAAAAGTGAAAACATTATAGACTTGATCATTCTGATGTTTGTGAATAACTAAATTTATCCCAAGGAGGAGCAAAGTATTTTATGTCTTCCATTGATGTTTAATCCATGAAGTGTTGGGTATATCCAATAAAGAAGAAGTCATATGTGTTTCGAGTGTTCAAAGAATATAAAACGCATAATGAACTTGAATTCGAGAAGAGAATTAAGTGTTTGAGGATAGATAATGGTAGAGAATATACAGACAACGAGTTTTTTGTATTTTATAAATAACAAGGTATTCGGAACAATTCACGATGGCATGCACTCCTCAACAAAATGGAGTGGTTGAGCAGATGAATTAGCCCAAACAGCCAAAACAGCCGGTTATAGTTATTGTGAAAGAAAGTTGTAATTTCAAAATAAAATTAATTTTGTGTCATAAATATGAGTTTTAAATAATAATTTTGATAAAAATAATAAACTTATTTTAGGTTTTTTATCATATAAGTGATGGATCAAATCAACTTAACTTCTAAGATGCAATAATTTTAATTTATCAAACATTTTAGTGCTGTAACTGCCCAACCTCTGTATCAAAGAAGGCCTAAATGTATTTCATTAATGTTACATAGGTAACTCACTCCTAAGCACACTTATTTTTATTCCATAAATATCCTTTTATTTTATGTTAATGCAGAAAAATAATTCTGATTCTCTCTCCTTCTGCATGATATTTTTAGAAATAATCATCAATAATTAATCCTTGCTTGTACTATAATTCATACTAGTGAATTTCATATAATTCATACCAGTGAATTTCATATTGACCATATTTGAATCGATTGAAATAATGAGGCCCTCATTTCCATGCATAATCTGATTTTGGCATCTCATCTACCTAAGCTTTTTTTTTTTTCCACCTTTTAATCAACAAAAATCTGAAAAAAGAAGAACAAGGTGTTCACTATTCTTAATGCAATTTTCAAGGGTACAAACATTAATATATAGAATTAGGATTTTATAAGGATTTTAGAGATGTGGTAATAGCACCACTTAGGGATAACAAAATATGAGTTTGGGTCTCGATTTGATATTTTTGGTTTCACATCCAGATGACAATTTCTCTTATTAAATATGGATAAAAACTTAAATTTTTTAATTCTTGGATCTGATATGGATTCAACTTGATAAAATCCTGATTTTAGGATTTTAGGTTTCAAACTTCGATAATTTTTTTTTTTTAAAACCTAATTTATCTTATGTTCTTTGAAAAACCCTTCGTCAAACTTTTCTCGCTGCAAACGATGAACAGAAAATCAATAAAGTGAGGATTATTATCAACAAGATCACCCAACCAAAGCTTCTCAAAGCCACAAACTTACAAGGGAAGAAAAGAAAAACACTTTCAAAATCCCATTTATAGCCTTTACTTATTTTGCAATTACCTTGTATGACACTCCCATCTAATCATAATCCAATATCCATTTTAATAATTACAAACCAAAGAGAACGACATCACGTTCTCAGGCCAACTTCCCGAAAATATCGTTGATGAAAGTGTTCATGACGCCCTTGGCCTTGCTGAAGATGATGAACCTGCTTCAGGACCTTGAAAAATCTTGTAGGTCTCTACGTTCTTCTTCGTACGTCTTCTTCTTATTTTTCTCATAAGTAGCTACTGCCAGGTTAAATACAGTGTCACAACCGTAATTGCCTTTGCCGTTTCGGTCCTGTTTTCTCCACAAGCCGCTGAACCGTGAAGGTGGTTAAGCAAGGCGATTTGATTTACGCTTTGGTGGTGAGGATAAGGAAACAGGACGATTAACGGTGATTTGATGACGAAATGTTTGGCTTTAAGCTTTGGCGGCCACGGCTGTGAAAGTGAAACTGGGCATAGGGCTGGGCAACTTGAGATTCGGATTGGATTCAGATGAATCGGATCAAATTTTAGATGGTTCGGATTAGAAAAATACCATCCGATACTAATCAAACCTCAAACTCTATCCGAAATAAATCAGATCGCATGAACTCGAATTCAGATCGGTTTTGATGACTCCTGGATCTACCTATACAATATGGCATTCTATGTGATGCCATTCCCAAACAAATTAGCCAAACCAAAATCAGAGAAAGAACAGAAACAGACCAAATCCTCAACAAAACCAATATTGTATTCCATAAGCACAAAAAGAATTAAACAAATAAAAAACTATTTTTTTCTTCAACTCAGCTTCTCCATCACAAAAATCATAGAATCAAATGCTTAATCGTTTGCCTTTCTACTCCTGTTCACTCAAGTTAAATTATAATCTACTCTCTCAAACTCAAGTTAAGTTACCATTATTCCATTAACAAGTCGCGAGTCGCTAGTATTCGGTGGCGAGCAATTGGGTGATTAGCGGCGACGGTGGTTGGGATCATGGGGTTGTGTCGTCGGCTTCGTGGATAACGGATGGAGGTTAAAGCCGTGAAAGCAGAGGTTAATTTTTTAGGAATTAGGTTTTCATTTTCCAATTTGGGATTTTTACTTTTAGTGATTAATCTGCTTTGCGGGAGTAGGTTTCGGCGAATGATGATGGGTTGATGTTGAAGCAGACAACCATTGTTGTTGCTGCTGCTATTGAGATGTTAGAGCTTGATTTATTGATGATTTAAAGAGAGACTGAATTATTGATGATAAAAATGGAATCATGAAGATTTCATGCACGTGTGCTAGGAGACTGCACTCTAGCCTTCTAACTGAACAATTAGATTTTATATTTAATTATTTTCTTTTTTTTCTTCAAGAAAAGTGCGATTCGATCCAATCTGCTTTGCGGGAGTAGGTTTCGGCGAATGGTGATGCGTTGATGTTGAAGCAGACAACCATTGTTGTTGCTGCTGTTATTGAGATGTTAGAGCTTGATTTATTGATGATTTAAAGAGAGATTGAATTATTGATAATGAAAATGGAATCGTGAAGATTTTTTGCACGTGTGCTAGGAGACTGCACTCTAGCCTTCTAACTTGAAGAATTAGATTTTATATTTAATTATTTTCTTTTTTTTTTTAAAGAAAAGTGCTATTCGATCCAATTTTAAATAAATTCGATTAAATGGTAAAAATTATATCTGCTTAGATTATGGGCTAAATCTAAATTTAATTCGCATTTGTTTGACTCGAATCGAATCTGATCGGGATGGATTTATCTAAACTCAATTCAACGCCCGGCCTTACTAGGGCATGGCTGTTTTTTTTTTTAATGTTTCTATTTATATTAAAAAAATGATACTAAAATAAAGATATCAAAGTCCGAATTTTAAATTTCTGAATTCATCCAAATCAAGAATTAGACCCAGATACATCTGAGTTAATAAAATTGTATCCGAATACTGAATTTGATTTATTTTAATATGAATTGAACCGGCCTAAATTAACCAAGTTTATCCGAGTCTGGGTTGGATCTAGCATCTCTAGCACCACTCTTACCTAAAATGAATTAGGGCATTCGATGGTTTCTCTTATCCAAAATCTTGTTTTCACCATTATTATTTAAAAAGCCTGGCAGGCATATCTTTCACAACGCCATCACAAAATTGACTTATTATAGGATTCTGACAGTTATGTCTTGCGTTGTTTTCTATCGACCATACCATTAGGTGCTGCACAAATGATTGAACGTGTGTCCAATATGTTGGTGTCTAAAGTTGAAATGAGGGCTGATGAACTTTTTTGACTAGTTTTTTTAAATTGAAAATCACCAAAAGGTGGGAGTTAGGCGGCCTCCTGTAGGTTAATAAAATAAATAAAAAATATTTAAAGAAGGTCAAAAACCGAAACTTCCTAGCCAAATACAATGAACAAATCAATAAAAAAAAAAGTTATAAAAAAATAATAGGACTAAAAACAGCGAAATAAAGACAAAGCCTAGAAAGAGAACCATCATGAAGGCAAGAAAAAGCTAATAGGGGGATCGCCTCTTGCGATACTTGTGACCGATGACTAGAGTGATTATTTGTTTATTTTAATAGTAACTTAACACCCCAATTCTTCCCCCACCCTCGAATTAAACATATCTGTTTGGTTGAAGTTTGAAACCCTTAACTTTTTGCTTTCATTTTAAGAGATCGTCAACAAGGCTATACATTCTTTCATTGGAATAACTATTTTTATTTATTATTATATTTGTGAACATTTCTTTAGTTTTATCTTATAAGTTATGTCTCTTTCTACGTGTTAATTAAATTTTCTCCTCAGTTAGAGTTTAGATTTTGGCTTAGTTAATGTTTTCAATTAAAATCATTAATGATAAAAATCTTATATATGATTCAATGATAAAAAAATACTACCTGTATATATATCTTCTTATATTTTTTAATTTATAAAAATATCTTTAACGTGATATTGCTTTTAATTTCCATGCACATGCAGTCTTGCTATCATGCAAATCGAATTTTCTGTATTAAAGTTTATTCACATCAATGACAAAAAATTAACTCTATGATTTAATTTCCCCATTCCATGATGTTTATCTTCGCCGTTATTATTGATTTTTGCCTTTTCTATCAGATTATTATTACTTAACAAAATCATTAAAATTTGGATGAACATTTTTCTCCAGGACAAAATTTGTTCACGAGTAAATGGTAAACTTTGATCCAATTCATGGTTTAGCTTAGGGGTGGGCAATTTAGACGACCTGACCTGACCCCAAAAAAATCGGGTTAAGATGGGAGAAAATATCCAATCGGGTGAGTTTTTGCCAACCCGATTGAGTTGTGATCGAAAATTTCATAATTTAAATTTTATTTAAACTATTATCTAAGACTTGTGCAAACAGCCTGTTTACCCAAATGCCATTGTATTTGGACTACCTCATGTGCTTTCATACGGTAGTGTTATCTCCGAAGCGTAAGTAACTTTATCTATTTATTTTTTCTTTAGTTTCTTGAATATGATAGGTTGGAATTTTATTAGTATTTCAAAATACTAATTTTCACATTAGAGGGAGGTGAGAATAATCATTTTTATATTTAATTTGAAATTAGTTATGTATTTGATATAGTTATAAATTAGAATAGAATAAGTCAAATCTAAATATAATTTGAATTATTCAAATTGAATTAAATTGTGAGATATTTTTATGAATAATTCAAATTAAATAAGAAAAGTGGGTGACTAATTTAAATTGAATTGAGAAAAAGGATTATAGAGGATTTCTCTATATAAAGGAAACATGAAAACAATCTCAATGGCCTCTCCTTCTATCTCATAATTCCTTCATAATTTTTCTTTTGCTTCTGTATACTGTTGTTTGGATTGTAACCTTACAACAATAGCATAATTGAATCCTAGAGATGAATCCGCAATATTTGTGTTATTTTGCATCGAAAAATCTTCTTAGAGGACTAGAAATTGTTTTTGCATCGAAAAATCTTCCTAGAGGAGTAGAAATTGGTCTTAAAAACAATGCATTGCGTACACCTTGATGAACTTATAATTATTGTAGAAGAAAAGTGTTGTGAAAAGTATCAGATTAGCAGCACCCCGAATAGTGATGTGAATAGTACTTATAGTTACTATTCATGAAATTCTATTATTCATGTTGAAATTATTGATTCAGCTAGTTTTTAGACTGCAAAGAAGCAGCCACCAGGCCTTAGCCTGGTGGTGAGGGCTGCTGCCCTCCAATTTGGAGGGCAGCAGTTCGTAGTTGTGGGGAGAAAATCCTTCCTCAAATTCTGAGTGAAGGTCAGTCTGATTCCTTACCTCTAGTGTGAGGACAGACATCCCTCGAATATTTGTGAGGGTTTAAATCTGGGCAGTGCTCCATACGAATTAATGTAAACTAGTCCAGGCCTCGAATATTTGTGAGGGTTTAAATCTGGGCAGTGCTCCATACGAATTAATGTAAACTAGTCCAGGCATAGTCTGATTTGTAAATATCAGTTATAGTCTCATAATATATGAGTTGTAATCTTGAGCAATAGCCTCAATGATCAAAAAAAGAAAAAAGACTGCAAAAAAGCAATATTGACTCATATTTCCAACATGATATACATATATAGATGTCATCTTATTCAAATGTTTGCAAACGAACTTGAAGTGAGACCATAAAAAGCAACGATATTTTGTAACAATCTAATGATCTTTGGTTAACTTCTTTTACATTTAACAAATTAAAGCTCCATTGTTTTGTCGAGGTTACTTTAAAATAGAAAAAAAAAAAAACTATGTTGCTTTGGTTTAGTTAGAGCTCGAGTTCACATTTTGAGCAATATATATATAATAAAAAATTATATTTATTGATGTTGATTTTTGACAACCAGAGAATTAAGTAAAGGAGCGATATAGAAAACAAGACATAAAGAGTTTGCATAGTAAAGGGGTGATTAGAGTTTAGGGTTTAAGGTTTAGGGTAGAGTTTGCATGGTTAGGGGCGATATAGAAAACAAGACATAGAGAGTTTGCATGGTTCAGCACCTAGCTTACGTTCACGAGTATAGAATGAGAGATTTTTTTACTATTGAATTAGAATTACAACGAAACTTTTTTTTTTTTTGTCTAACTATTTGCTCGTGCTCTCTATATATCAAGTGTTCTACATATAGTTCAGATATCCTAAGTCCTCCGCAATTCCTTGTTTTGACGGACTTTTATTTTAGAATTTCATATGATCTCAATATTTATCTCCTTCTGAAATTAAGCTTTATCTGATACCAACACTTCTCTTAAGCATTATCTCATTCTTTAACTAGCTTTCGGCTTTAGGAACTTCTGGATTATTTTGCTGGACTTAGATAACGCTTCCAGCCACCAGAGTCCAGCTATTGGATTCAATAGCTGGGCGTTCTTTTAATTAAATTCATCTCCCACAGTTGCTGGGCTCTCATGCTATTATGTACCAAAGCTTATAATTAATTTTTTAAGCTTCTTATTGAGCTCCCATGCTCACGTGCTCTGATGCTCCTATCCTCATGTGGTATCAGCTCACTTGCTATCATGCTCTTATGTAGCTGAACTTAATTGACTTATTAAGCTTTCTACTGAGCTTGCATGCTCTCATGCTCACGTGCTCATATGCTCACATACTCTCATGCTCTCATGTATCTAAATTTAATTGACTTGTAAAGATGCTCATGAACTCTCATTGTCTCATGCTCACATTATTTCACTTGTTACATTTCTCCTTACAACAATATTAAAATATAATTTTTTTGTTTGTTTAACTATTTTAAAAGATGCTGACGATTCTTATTATAAGATAATCGCTTGTATATATATACACACATATATATATATATAGTTCACAAGCTCTTCACTAAGGGGAAGACAAGTTATTTTGAAGGAAAAGGATTATAACGTAACTGGACGCAAAGGGGCGATAATGGTTCTATATGGTTTGCCCATGTACTTACTATATTCATCTTAAATTTACTAATTTAACCTTGATTAAAGTTTTTTTTGAAGCATATAATTGTCATCATTACAGACAATTAATTAATTGTTCGTTTATAAAATATACTCTATATTTCGCTTTTTTAATTTTTCAGAATCAACTTACAGGTCAATCACTGGTGGGGTTTTAACTCATGAAATGATGCATGCAAGGTTTGTAATTCAAGGTCAGCCTTAGTATTGTTATTATTAGCTTAATAGCAACTACGCATGGTTCGTAATTCAAGCTTAGCCATAATATTATTATTATTAGCTTAATAACAACTAGGGGTTTGGCTAATGAAATGATGCATGCATAGCTTGGAATTCAAGCTCAGCCTTATAATTATTATTAATATTTATTAGCTTAGTAGCAATTAAATTCGATTCGTCTGTATCATTTCTTGCACTTGTCTCTTTCTGTCTAAATCTTTGAATCTCTCTCATCATGGCGACGACTCTACGATTCTGCCGTCTATGCACGTGAACAATAATCGCGACAGAGCGCTGGCTCTTCGGCGCCGGAAGCCTGTGATTGTTAGATGCTCCGGTGAAGAATTACCAAGCTCGGCGTTGGCTGTTGGTGCAGAATTTGATGCGAAACAGTTTCGACATAACCTGATGAGAAGTGATAATTATAATCGGAGAGGATTTGGCTACAAAGAAGAGACTATGGAGTTCATGAATCAACAGTACAAAAGTAAGATTTTCATTTTTTTTTTCTGTTTAAATTAATTTTTTGTTAGTGGATTTTTTTTTATTCGGTAGGAAATGAATCATTGTTACTTAAATTTCTTTATTTTAGCTAATTATTCAGTTTAATTTATATATTTTTTTTAAATGGATAGATTAAGTCATAAAAATTTAAAAAAAAATCAAAGAAATTTCTATGATTTTTACTTTTCTCTGCTTTTTATTCAATGATTTTTTTTTTTAATTTTTTACAATTTTTAAAAAAGCTGGATCAATCAGTGATTTAGTATGAACTCATCATCAGATTGTGATTAAAAAATGTTAAGAGATTTTTGTTGAAATCTTATTGTTTCTATTTGGAGTTAGTGTGCGTTTGGGATTGAGATTAGATAATTGTAGCTTAAAAGTTATAGTATTAAAGTAATTGTTAAGAACTAGCTATTGTAACTTATAAACTATATTAATATGATTTTTCATTAGTATTATAAAAAATATATTATATCTTTAATAATTTTATCAAAATTATTATTTAAAAATTATATTTATTACATAATATTAATTTTTGTTTCAAAGTTATAATTTTTTTATATAGCATCTGTAGTTTAAAAGTTACATTATCTTAATCCTAAACAAAACCAGTGTTAGCGTGGTGATGATTTTTTTATTGATTCTGTTGAAAATTCTTTCAGGTGATATTATGAAGAAATTGAAGGAGAATGGATACCAGTATACATGGGGAAATGTGACGGTGAAGCTGGCCGAAGCTTATGGCTTTTGCTGGGGAGTTGAGCGTGCTGTGCAGATTGCTTATGAAGCAAGAAAACAGTTTCCTGATGAGAAGATCTGGATTACCAATGAAATCCTTCATAGTCCAACTATTAATGAGGTTTTAAGAATTAAAATCAGTAGTTCATTTCTAAAATTTTCAATTTAAATATTAGGTTTTACTAAGTTACAATTTAAGTAAAGTACAACCCTTAATAAGTCATGCAAAAATTAGTAACATAATAACAAACTCTACTATCATGTTACTAAGAGTAAAAGTTACCTATGCTGTAGCATAAATATTTTTATTGTCCTTAAGTGGAACATTTATTCATTTTCATGGTTATGTACAGTGATGAGTAATCCTGTATTGATGAAATTGGCACGCTCTTTGCTTTAACCATAATTTTATTCTTCAATTATTATATTCTAGTAAAATGATTACTGAGGCTCTTAAGTTATACACGGCAGCGGTTGGAGGAGATGGAGTTAAAATTATACCTGTTGAGGAAGGAAAGAAGCAATTTGATATGGTAAATAAGGGTGACGTTGTGATTTTGCCTGCATTTGGGGCTGCGGTTGAAGAAATGGTGACTCTGAAAGACAAGAATATACAGATTGTTGACACAACGTGCCCTTGGGTGTCTAAGGTACCTTTAGCTGAGACAATCACCCGCTATTATGATTATTCATTTGCCTGTTTATATCTTCAATCCCTCTTCATGTCACTTATTATATATAATTTCAAAATTTTTTGTGAAGGTCTGGACTGCTGTTGAGAAGCACAAGAAGGGAGACTACACTTCTATTATTCACGGTAAATATTCTCATGAGGAAACTGTAGCAACTGCGTCTTTTGCAGGAACGTATATCATAGTCAAGGATATGAAAGAGGTATGTTCGTAAGGTGGATTATATTCTATTTTCTGCAGAAACTGTAAGAGGGATATTAGGAGAACTTCATTACAATGTTTTTTTTTTTTTAATTGTAATTTAATCCAGGCTGAGTATGTGTGTGATTATATTCTCGGGGGTGAACTTAATGGATCCAGCTCAACAAAAGAGGCATTCCTTGAGGTGTGGGTTTTGTTGCTTAATCGGCTGTGAACGTGGACAATTTTTTGGGAGTTCTACAGATATTGATATACTTATTTGCTTGCCTACAGAAATTCAAAAAAGCTGTTTCAAAAGGGTTTGATCCAGATGTTGACCTGGTAAAAGTTGGCGTTGCAAACCAAACTACAATGCTTAAGGGTGAAACAGAAGAGATAGGTTAGTTGCACTAATGCTGATGCCACCACATCTTCTACCACGAAAGTTTGGCTTCTAGTATTTAAGCAATTTTTCATTGTTACAGGAAAAGTAATCGAGAAGATCATGATGTGTAAATTTGGAGTTGAAAATGTCAGCGAATACTTCATAAGCTTCAACACAATTTGTTATGCTGTACAAGTAATTTCTTCTCCTAACTCATCGTTTTTCATTTTTATAATTTTGTTAGTCGTAGAAATTCCTGTCCATTGCATGCCTTTTAACGCTCTTAATAAAGCACTGAATGTTGAACTTCGATATGCTAAAGCTAACAACATACTTGGACCATTTGTTTTCAATGACCAAACTGCTCCACAGCAATAGTGCAAGTTGTGTACCATTCTGTTGTGTTCAGTAAAATTTAAGCCAATGATTTTGGTTTTAAATTTTGCAGGAGCGACAAGATGCAATGCATAAGTTGCTCGAGCAAAAGATCGATCTTTTATTGGTTGTTGGTGGGTGGAACTCGAGCAATACCTTGAGCCTTCAAGAGATGGCAGAAGACCGTGGAATTCCCTCATACTGGATCGACAGTGAGAAGAGAATAGGTCCCGGAAACAAAATAGCTTATAAATTAAGGGTATGTTTGAACATATTGAATTTTACTTACATCAACAGAGTAATTTTTAAGTTTCAAAATTTCGTTATTAATTATCTGTGCTTTGTTATCTTGTATATAGCATGGCGAGCTGGTGGAGAAAGAAAATTGGGTGCCGAAAGGACATATCACAATCGGTGTAACAGCCGGTGCCTCCACCCCAGATAATGTAATTTCTTCCGCAAAAAATTTCTAAATAGATTCTTTCTTACCTTGATCTTATTTTTTTCATTCATGGCTTCTAATTTACTATGCCACCAACTAATACATCATTTTTGTCTGCTGATGGTAGATTTTAAAGCTGTTTAACTTAAAGATTGTTACAATTTTCCTCTCTGTGTTTATGCAGGCTATTGAAGATGCCCTTGAGAAGGTATTCGAGATCAAGCTTCAAGAAGCCTAGCAAATAGCACTCGGCGTAAACTTAGGTCCAAACATACATATTATCAATAAAATTCAATGTGGTTGTACAACTAGATATTGAAAAATTATAAACACAGCTTCTGCCAGGTGTTTCCTTAATGCTCATGTACTCTGAAAATTATAGTTTTTGTGTAATATGAAGTTTGTGATTGCAATTTCTAACCAGCATGATATTGCTTGTAAAACTCCAATGAAATCATAGACAAGATAAGACAATTACTGTTCGTGTTGAACGAAAGGAGAGGAAAAAAGAATAGCACGCTTCATTGAAAAATTAAAGATGCCTACTGTAAAGTAAGAATAAATGCAACATACCAAGGCCATGAGGGCAGCAATAGCAGCCATTTCTCCAATAGCCAAAGGAAAATTGGACAAAGCAGCCAATACCCTTCTAGGCAACCTCTTTACCAATCCAATAACTCCACTCTTACTCTCTACTTTCCCAGGGACTTCATCATTTTTCAACGCCGGCGGCGATGAATCAGAAAAAACAATCTCCTTGGATACGTTATCCTTCTTCTTTTTCACATCTTGGGAGGTTCTTAGCTTGCAAGAAATTGTGAAATAGAGAGTAATGCGTCTGTTGAAGAAAGTGTGTAGTTGGGGATTGAATGTAGAGTGAAGAAGGGGAGCTTTGAGAATGTGAGTTCTGGTGGGTAGTGTCGGAGGTTTCAGAGCTCCCATTAATGGAGACTTCGGAACTGTTCTGTTTCAGATTGAAGAATCAGTTAGACGAGCATTGTTGCTAGTTTATCCTTTATTGAAAGAGATTTTGTTGAGGTGGCTTTATGTTTAGATTAAGTAACCATTAAACGCTAGCCATTTCAGTGTCAAAGAATGATTAGAGTCTTTACCCTTATTGTTAATTTTTTATCACCTAAATCTTCACAGTTTGTTCCAAACATTAATGGAAAGAACACTTTATTTACTAAAAAAGTATTAAAATTTTTGTGAGGGATCTATGCGGCAACAATCTTTTTACTTAGGGATGAAAGTGTCAATCTCTTATTAAAATCTGAAAAATATTGAGAACGACATGTCATATTTGCCAAAGATCAATTTCCCTCCTGAAATCCTCTTATCGTCTATGATCACTAAATAACGACCTCACACGTAGCTTCACTTGCAGTTAGTTGACACAAAAACAATGCTCCACTCTCTTCACCTCCCCATTGTTTCTTCCTACTCTTCAAACAAATCCTCAAATCCCCCATCATTCTCTTCCTCTCGAAGCCCTCCTCTTTACCTAAAATTCAAAACCTCTGACCGAGAAAATCTCCGGTACCTCAGAGCCATTGGCATCATTGATCCCAGCACAAAACCCCACAAGCTTCCTTCCCCAGAGGTTGTATCACAAATCTTATCAACCTTAGACTTCCTCAAGTCAAAGGGCCTCATCGACGGCGACTTCTCCCGCCTTGCCTATCTATGCCCTCAGTTTTTCTCCATCAACTTTGACCCTTCTGAGATTGAACCTGTTTTCGACTTCCTGATCACAGAATTGCATGCTTCAGTTGAAGAAAGACGCGGTTTGATCATTGGTTGCCCTCAGATACTTTCCTCAAATGTCGAATATTGTCTCAAGCCAACACTTGATTACCTCAGGCAGCTTGGGGTGAAGAAACTGAATGTGCCTAGTACGTTAAATGCCCGTCTTTTGAACACGAGAGTTGACAGATTACGCGAGACTTTAAGGTTCTTGAAGAGCATAGGGCTGAATCATCAAGAGGCGGCGGAATTTTGTGCCAGGATGCCGGCCATTTTTGGATACAACATTGAACATCATCTGAAGCTCAAGTTTGAGTTTCTGGCGGTGGAAATGGAGAGGAGTTTGGAGGAGCTCAAGGAGTTTCCTCAGTATTTTGGATTTAGTCTGGGAAAAAGAATTGCGCCCAGGCATTGGCATTTGAAGCAGAGAAATGTTCGCATTAAGTTGAATAAAATGTTGCTGTGGAGTGACAACAGATTCTATGCAAAGTGGAAATGACCTTTGTTTTCAACTATTTGTTTTTCTTCTAATGACGATTTGCTTAAGTACACAAGTTAATACCAGAAGAAAAGTATGGGTAAAAAGAAAAAGATGTAATAGTTACACATTAATTTGTATTTTCTAGTTACTAAAGTGAGCTTCTGATAGTTTTCCAGGACATATTATTTGGTACAATTGAAAAATCCTAAAATCACAATTGTCTAAAATACACCAAGTAGTTTAACAAAGTAGACAGAAAAGAATACACCAAGAATCTTGAATGCATTGTTATGGTCACTAGAGGCTCTATATTCCTCTACTGATAAATATATAATGCAATGGACTACCTTTCTTGCAATTTTATGTATACATCAACAGTTAGTAAACCACCTTAACTATCCATCCTCATCTCATTAATGCCCTCCTAACGTTCATCAATTTTCAACCCTGCAAAATGGTATATGGACAGAGTTACATTGACTTGGAATAAAATTATCAAACAAACTTTGCTACTAGCATGAAGGCTAAATACTCTGTTCGGGCAGAGTCCAACTCTGTGCAAGCCACGAACAATGGTGGAAGTCCACAAGGACAGTATGAAACACACAAGACACTATGCAAGCACACATAAGCATGCTACCATTCATTTGAGATACATTTCATGATTTGGATAAGAAAGAATCACTCACCAGCCATTCAACTCTCTTTGGCTAGCAATTCAATGTCAGCTCCAACTTCAGCAACCTTAGCTTCTTTAGAACCCTTAGCCACTTTGGCAATGTTCCCAACATCAAAGTCCAATGCTATTTTCTTCACAAGGCCCTCGAGCATCTGTTGAAGGGAACACAAAGGACATTACCAAGAATGGAGAAGGCAGATCATGGCGGAAATATTTTTACAAAAATGAATCAAATTAGGCACTGATACAAAATTCCATTGTACCATTTTAGAGTTGATTTATATCAAATTAAACCAACATTCCTTAACTGCACAGCATGAAATAACACACAACACATGCAAATGTATATTGTAGCTATAAATCATCCTCCTAGTCCTAGCATATCTTGCCTCAAAAGAAGCACTCTTAAAGTTAGATGGAGGTTGTGCATCCACTATATAATGAACGGACAGCAATATTCCAACTAAGCCTACTGCTGCATCACCTTTAACCATGTGATGTAGACCCCCCTTAATAGTACCAAACGTCGCATCAATAGCCAGAATATAAGACAAGTGAAGAATATACTGGTGTTCAGACAGTCAGTGAGGGTCAAACATCATTTACCACACAAAAACTATAAGAAGTTTCACCTCTATAATGTGAAAAAATACATAGAAATAAATAAGAAGGGATTTTACGAAAAGTAATATTCTCCTGGTAGATTTCATATTATTATATACTGGACAAAAACATGCCATTCAAATCTTATCTGACCAAAGCTGAAAACTCTTCAATTAATATGACCATCACTTCTAACCACACATATAAATGCAAGTCATAAAGACATACCAGTGTTCCTATGGCAACCAAAGCCCGGTATTTTGAATCAAATTCTATATTTTCCTCTTCAGCAATCTGTGAAGAATAAGAGAACAAAGTTAATGATTTCCTATCTTTGACACCCTCTTATACCACTAGAAATGAATAAATTCTATTTCAAAATGGGGGCTGAAAATATAGCTCCATGTCCCTGGTCAAATTTTTCAGAAGAGACATTACATCAAAAGAAGACGACAGAAGTTCCATTTGGTAATGTGTAGGGAAATCACAAAATCAAGAATTACCTCAAGAGCTGATGAAAGAACATGAGATTGACCTTCTTGATCCTTCTTTTCAATTAACAGCACCGCATAACTGTGAAATACACAAGAAACTATATAGACCATGAAAAGATAATTACATAAAAAACACGAGCTCATTCTAAACTGGATCTATTCCTGTATGAGTGACGTATCACAAATTTGGGAAGATAAAGAGATAGGTCTTTGAGTTTGGGTATCCTTTGTAAAGAATGCACTGTGATTCGCCCACAAGCCACAAATTTGAAAAACGTACACACCTCTATTCTCACAATTTGTAAAGTAGAACCAAAAGCTGATAAGAAAATGAACATTCTCGTCAACCAAATACAAACGAAACATTTCCTTTCACTAATCTATTCAACTTTTTCAATTTCCATAACACATTTTCTAACAGCCATAAAATATTCAATACCAACAGAAAAAACCTGTCTGCTTAGACGAATTAGATATTAAACTCATTTTGCTGTCATGAAAGCTCCGGCTAGAAAATCTGGTACTACAAGGTCCAGCAAAAAGGATAAACAGAAAAGTAGGACACATGGAGGAGCTGGATTAAGAAATTAGTGTAGTAAAGTGTTACATCATGCATGTGCAGCTAAATAAAGACCTACTGATGAAGTGATCAGAAAAACAATAGTCAAAATATGTATTGAAAGATTTTTCCAAATATATATATGTATTGAAAGAGAATGCTTACTTGAGTATCAAGGTAGAATAAGACAACTGCACATTCTTATTAGGAGATGAATAACAACTTGAAAATGCATCAAGAATCTGAAAGATTAAAAAAAACAATAAAAATTAGAACAATATATCAGAACATATGAAAAAGAAAACTATCTTCTACATGAGATACAAGCTATGTATGAAACAAATTTGCAGACCTATCCATGATAAATATCTTAAAACCATTGATGAAAACTCGTGACCCAAAAGCGAAAATTATTAGGTAAGGGGCCCAACAACAATGAAGTCAAGTCCAATAGGCCCAAGTCTAACAGGGCCTCTCATGTTGATCATGGATCTGACGAGACCAAGACCAGGAACCAAGAAGTTGACCAGGATTTGCTTTGATTGAGAAAATTTGTTTACATTAATTGAGAGAGAGTGAGTATGTAGGGTTTGAACACTGAACTTTAGCTCTGATATCATGTTCCTGAGCCGCATCACCCAAAGCTCAAGCTATTGGTAAGGGCCCCACACTAGTTTTTGAAATAAAGTCTAACAACAATTAAGGCACTAAAAGGCAAATTTCTTTCCTCAATAACTCAAACTTACTCTCAAGAAACAGTTTCAAGTACCGAACCTGCAATCATTACCAACTTTCTATACATAATATAAGGTCAGAACACAATAATAGAGTAGGGATTCTTACCTCACTGCGATGCTTTTGTAGCCAGTTGTAGCAGGATGAATTCTTGAACAGATTAGTTACAGCGCGAATGCCGGTTAAAAGATTTGCAGGAAGTGGAGGATTTGAAGAGACTTTCTCAATCATTTCCATTAGTACATCTGATTAGAGAATATAAAGTTTACAGCAAAGATCAAACTTGAATGAATAGAAATGTCAAAGAAAGATATATGAAACATAACCAACACTTGACCCCAAATAAGAAAATTTAGGGACTGTTTCCATATAATAACTATTCATATAAAAGCTTAAAGCTAATAAGAGGGGGTGCAGTAATAATATATTAACTCTTCCCGGGTAGGGAAAATTTGATAAATGGAATTGTCACGTAGACCTTAATACACACAAAAATACTTGTGGATCCAAACAGACATAAGCACAAACTGGGTAACTCGCTTTGTGTTATATTAAACATAATGAGGTAAATGCAAGACCTCTTTGTCAACCTAACTCCAGCAACATATTGAGAACCATTAATCCCAAAAGTTTTAAGCTAAAAGATAAGGGTCCAACAACAATATTTAATTCTGACAGTATAAATAAGGTTAAATACTAGGCGATGTGGTGTCGTCCACTTGTAAATTCCATGTTTACGAACAAAATAAAGATTGTCGTACATCATGACATAGGTATGTTGTACCACAAGATTATATATAAATCAATTGTCAGTATAAAAGATAAATTTATCTCTCTAATACCATTTTGATTTTCAACATGCTTGAGAAGTAGGCTAGCTCCATCAGGATGCAGGATGGTCATCCTCAGAATATCAATAACTGCAAAAGCAGAAAGCACAATAACTGGAAAGTAAGGAAAAAGAATATCCTTGCTATGTCAGAGAATGTAAGAGTATTAGGTACAAGTATTGACAGGTAACAGGTACAGAACAATCAATCCATAATCCAACAGAGACTATAAAATATTACAAATTGACTACACTGTGAAGTCTGTACGACAATGACCTAAAATTTATTAGAACCTCAATGAGGAACCGCAAATTAATAGCCTTACAAACCTGGAAATATCATTGCTGGAGGCCATGTTTTTAGCAATTTCAACAACAATGAAATGTCAACATCTGCAAAACTACTACAATGGTAGTGTGACGTGTCCTTCAAAATTTTAACAACAGCAGCTACTCTGGATATCTCAAGCTCTGTCATGGACAAGTTCTTTTTTTCCTTCAAAAGATTTCCAATAGATCCATTATAGAGGAAACCATGTACACAATAAATAGATAACATAGAAGAGGATATAGAAAACTAATAACTAAAAGCAAAATAAAACCATTCAGTTATCACTCAGGCTGGTCTAGATAGACCTAGCAATATATAATGTTTGCATAAACAGAATATTAGGCCAGCACATACAAACAGATATACATACATACACACAAACATACATATATAGATACATACATACATTTCTACACAAAAAAAAGAAAAAAAAACACACACACATACATGTATATATATATGCACATTCATACATTTGTACACACACACATACATTCATACATACACACAAACATACATATATAGATACATACATACACACAATATATATATATGTGTGTGTGTGTGTGTGGGTATGTATGTAACTATATATATATATACATATATTTGTGTGTGTGTAGAAATGTATGAATGTATCTGTATATGTATGTTTGTGTGTATGTATGTGTGTATGTATGTATGTGTATGTATATATATATTCTATGCCAATAAAGATGATATTATCTGCTGATGAAATTAGTCCAAAATTATATCTTGTTTTTCAATAACAATATCTAGTTTCTTACCAATAAATTAATAAATAGAACTAAACCCCCCCAAAAAATATTTTATATTCTCAAACATGACACTTAGGTAACATTTAAGAAATTACCACCACAAAAATCACTATCATGCATCAACAAGCGATTTACATTTACTTTAGTAAGGGATGGTCTCATGAGGAGAAAAGAAAATGCATAATTGCAGTGGGGAAAAAGAATAGGGAACATTATGTGGAGAGTGAACAATAATGAACGACAAAAAATGGAAAAAAAGATAAGGATTGGGAATATAAAAGCTTAAATAAAAATTTCTACGTTTAAAGAAACATACCGAGTCAGATAATAAAGTATTGTTAAACTCTGTAATTTTTTTAAGGATCCCATCAAATTGAGCCGCATCAAAAACAAGCATTCCTTTCTGAAAACCAAATGTTAAAGAACAAATATGAACTAAAAGAAGGGGTACCAAAATGACTTAATACATGACATATAAAATATTTATAAAGAGAACTTGTAATGGACATCTCAAACGAACATGCATCACAAACCTCTTGACCAAAACATCACAAAACTTTTAAGTCAAAAGCTCTAAGAGTGTACCTTTGGGATATGCTTGAATGTAGGTTTTGCCGATATTACTGTTGTCCACAAGATGTTGAAAATCAATTAGATCACAGAAACTTGTCTAACATTAGAGATTATAAAAAATAATGAATGGCATCCAAGATAGACTAAGAAAATTTGAAATTTCATTTTCCCATATAAGTATGCATACCAGACATGCTAGAGGGTTGTCCAGGCATATAAGCACTCGCTAGAATGAGAAACAGATGAATGTCAATCATGTGAAAATGAAGCCAAAATGAGGACTATTGACATACAAAGGACCAAAGAGAGGAAACCCAATGTACTCACCGCCAGTGTAGGGATCACGAAATGATGTATTAAGAGTGAAGTCCTTTTGTCCGGTATTTTGAAGTATAAACTCCACAATTTGCTGTCGGTAAGAAAAAGGAAGATTCTCCTTGAGAAGCCACTTATCAGCAGCATCGTATGGATTACCTGGAAGTTTAAAAATATTTGATTTTATTAACAATTACAAGCAAGATTCTTTTTTGGTATGATTAAGTAAGAAACTCTGCATTTAGGTCTATTTTAGAACATTAAGGAAATTGTTCTTAAAGCACGGGAGGATGGGTGGTGGGGACCATGCAAAGCTTAAAATGGAATATGAGTGCAGAAGGACCAGCATTAATAACCATGGCCCTCCTCTTTAAAAGCATTATTTCCTTTCACTATTTCTAGGCAAAACAAAAATAATTGAACAGAAAGTTGGAACAATAATTTCTGTGATGGGGAAAATGTTTACAATAAAGCTTGCCAATAACTTACAAACTTCAGCAAAGTTCACAGATGGTACAATTATGTTCACTGGCAAAAAATTAGGCCAGCAAGACAAAAAAAAAACATACACCCATTGTAAGATAAGCCAAATCACAGGCAACCTGTTCAGAGTTTAAAAAAATCTGAATTTCACTTACAGTGAAGCAAGCCAACTTCAGACAAATTATAGGATCACAAATCAAAGAGGGAATGTTATATCCTGAGCTCTACAATAAAACAGTTCCAATCCTACAACAAAAATGCCAAACTAACTTTGAAGATTGTCAGAAATCCCCATACCTTAGAAGAAGTCTTCTGTAACAAAATCAAATTACAGTAGTAGAATATAATTCCAAACCGCATTCTGAATGGTTTTCTTTACAAAAGAATGATTCACTTTTGGCTTTTGGAAAAGGAGAAATATGTTATGAAGTGAAACCAAAAATATCACAGTCTAAGCTTTAGGGTTGAGGAGAAATGAATGATTTCTGGACAATAGCTTTCAAACATCAAACTCAGAAAGTAAAACTAAGAAAAAACAGAATAGAAAAAACCAACATACCTGAACGGTTGTACGGCAACTTACGAGTGGGCTCCCCATCCCCAATATCGACATCAAAAACTGTGTAATGGAAAGTGGAAAAGAATTAAGACTTAAGAATACATAAAACAATATAAGAAGCTACCATTAGAAGTGAAATGCTAACCATAGTCATATTGAATTCCATCAAGAATAGGACGGTTCATGCCATCATCAGGCCCATCAACAACTTCGCCAACCTAAATTTGGAGCAACAACCAAATATAAACATTCATGCCATAAAACAATTGAAATAGAAAGATAAAATAATTAAAAGAACACAGAAACTCAACATGTAAATAAAACAGATTAGCATGAAAATGGAGATTACTTTATCCCATCTTTGTTCTTTCATATCCCATGAATATGCTACACCATTGTCCCCTTCTCGAACAACTTTGGTCTGGCCAGCACTTGTTCCTGATCAAAAGCACTAAATATTATAGACAATATTTAACAGAATCTTGCAAAAATTTTAACCAACCACACTGTTCATACTTCAGTGAAACAAACTATTTACTCTTATTCAGGTAACAGTCGGGATATATATGGATATCGCTCACAATATTCAGAACTTTTATGACTTGTTTTCAAGGTTTTTCATAACAGATGAAAATTTTGCTTGGCACTGGCAAATAAATGATAACTATATGACATAAGTATTTCTATATTTTATTAGTCAATGAGATGGATGCCCATCCAGCAATTGAACTGTCATCATCTAACACTAAAATAGTCAATTGCAAGATGATAAAAATTGAGCTAAGCATTACACCTGGAATCTGTAAAGCCTCGAGCCCAGGCAAATCTTCCAATTTCAATCCACCAACTGTCTTCCTAATACAAATAGAGAGAGACAAAATAGGCATCAGGTGAAGCTACATTGAAAAGGATAACTAACTCTTAAATTGATCCAACCGGCAATCAATTGCCATAAACCATTTAATCTATAGACAAGTTCATATAAGAAGGAGAGAGATATTTGAGCTAGACTAGGAGACAGATATTCATGCTAGACTTCCCAATGAAAATACTTTACCTTATTATAAGTTGGGAAGCATTAATCTCAAAAAACGATAGCCATATTAAGTTATTATTGGCTATTGATAAAAGGTAATACCTGCTGAGCATGTATTGAGAAAGTTCAGAAGCATAAGCCTCCAGTTCCAGTGAGTCTGCAACCTTATCCGAATGCACTGTCCAAATGCGTGTAACTCCATCCGAACATGCTGTCACAATATCCCCATTTTCCAAAAATTTGGCATCCCAAACACAACCAGGATGCTCTATGCTTTGAATACAGACTCCATCTGCAACAAGACATGAATGCCACATTGATATTAAACATTTTCATCCAGGTCATGCTTAACTTGACACTTCAGAGTTATAGAGAATACAAGCAGATTAATCCTTATTAGCAGTGTCTCATTTAACCATGCTTAAGTTGAAATTCACAATCCTGACCTAAACCAGGCAAAACCCAGCTAAATAACAATTATGGCACAAACAAGAGCCATGTGTAGTTTCTGAAAGCAAAAGGATCACATTTGAAATAGAAGTACGAATATCAAAAGCAATTACCCTTCCATATCTTTGCAAAACGATCTTCACTACCACTGACAATAAGTCCAGATGCATGACTATCAACTGAATAGACAATAGCAGTATGACCAACCATCTCCATTAGTACTTGGCCGGTTAATGCCCACAATCTGATGGTACTGACACAATGAAAACATGCAACGTAATAACAAAGCTGGCATTCAAGAGAAATAAAATACTGAAAAATTCAATCGCGAAATAAATAAACCAATAAGAAACATACGAATTGAATAAAGAGACAACCACTATATTATGCAGGTCCAGCTTCGACTCCAATGGATACCACAACTTAAGTGGATACACAAGATCTATTGCTAGCATTTGCACTCTCATGGGAAGCTTCAAGTAAAATTAATGAGTAATCACATGATTTGCTACAGTCAGCTCTCTACAAGAGGCGACCATTTTTGTAATTGATAACAAAGGCACCAAGACAAAATGTGAGCATACTTCTTGTAGCATGTCTGCTGGAAAACTGTTCAGTTGAAAATAACTCACAACCCAACTAATCGAACTCATACACCAATCTAGATATCCCTCACCAAAAGGGAGCAAGGTTCATATCTAATGATTAAACATACAATTCTCTATCTTTGCTAGAAATTAAACCATGGGAAAAAAAAATTATACTTTCAAAGAGTTCAGCATCCTCTCACCATCTTCAAAAATAAAGGATACATAAAAGCTTTTTATTTCTTGAAACAATAAAAGGGAGAAAGGGCTAAGTGCAAGCATCTACAGCTTGACAGAGCAAGATTTCAATAGATTCAAGTACACAATACAACAACATAAGGAAAGAATTATTAGCGGGTAGTTTCCTAATATTAGGCTAAGTAATTACTTGATTTGTTAAAATCCCATAAATTGTGGGATTCGGCCAGCTGGGGTTAGCTAGGGTTAACATGTATATAAGATACAGTTTATACATTATTCAATAACAGAAAAAAAATTTATGCTTTCTGTCATGGTATCAGAACAGTTCTTTCTTGGGAATGCCTCTGGTTTTGTTCTCTGAATGTAGTAAACAGCCTTAATCGCTTTTTTTTATTTTTTTTTTGGGAATTGCAACCTTTGCCCTTCGTCCTCTGTTTCACTCTATTTTCTGCCATCAAAACACAAAGCATTTTTCCTCAAATTGATAGCCTTCATTGCTGCCTCTTTTTACTTTCATGAAAACTTCTCAGCCATGTCTACAATATCCGAAACTCATGCCTCCACCCAATCAGAGGGAATTCAACCCCAGCAACCAGAAGAACTGCAGTGTATTCAAGCGGCGTATAGACTCAACGGAAAAAATTATCTCAAATGGTCTCAATTGGTCCGAACTATTCTCAAGGGCAGAGGAAAAATCAGTCATATAATGGGGACTGGACCGGATAAGAAAGATCCCACTTTTGACGCGTGGGATGTGGAAGACTATGATCATGGCATGGCTGTGGAACTCCATGACCCCAGAAATAAGCAACACTTGCATGTTTCTGTCCACTGCGAAGGAGATTTGGGATGCAATTCAGCAGACGTATTCCAAGGCAAAGGACGCAACACAAGCATATGATGTGAAGGTGAAGACAATGGATGCAAAACAAGGAAACAAGTCCATTACCGATTATGCAAACCAGTTGAAATCCCTCTGGCAGGAGCTAGATCACTATAGGGTGATTAGGACCAGATGTCCGAATAATGCAGCAATTCTCAAGGAATTCATTGAGCAGGACCGAATTTATGATTTTCTAATGGGACTCAATCCCGTGTTTGATCAAGTGAGGATTTAGATCCTTGATAAGTCAGAAATCACATGTTTTAATGAAGTAGTGGCACTCATTCGTGGTGAGGAAAGCAAAAGAGGAGTGATGCTTGACACTCAAAGCCATGATGCTTCGGCTATGGTGACGAGTGGCAAAATTAATCTCACCATGAATATTGAAAAGACAGCAGCTATGGAGAATGAGAAAGCTGGACACTCAAAACCCCAAAATCGTGATAGTTTGTGGTGTAGTTACTGTAAAAAGCCTCGACATACTCGTGAGAAGTGTGGGAAGCTTCACGGGAAGCCACCAAGTCGAGAGTGGGGGCTAAAAGGAGAGCAATTCAAGCCTCGAGGGCAGGCTAACATGGCTGCTAATCAAGAAAATGCAGCACCACCACAGGAGTCTAGGGTTTCAGCTAAGAAGAGATTGACAGATTGAAGTCCCTCATCAATAATCTGGAGAAACCCTCAAGTAGTTGTTCTTTGGTGTGTTTTGGTGAGTTTCCTTTCTCTGTTAGATTACATATCTCGAATAATACCTTTGTCAACTCTTAGGTCTTAGACTCGAGAGCAACAGATCACATGACCAACTCACCCAACACTTTTCTTACCTACACTCCATGCCCTAGTAATAGGAAAATTGCCACAGCCAATGGTTCTCTAATAACCGTAGCTAGTGTAGGAGATATTAAAATAAGCTCATCCCTCACCTTAAAAAATGTTCTCCATGTCCCAACCTTATCCACAAATCTAATCACTGTCCAAAAACTTACCCAAGACACACGGTGCAATGTATTTTTTTACCATGATCATTGTGTCTTTCAAGAAAAAGTTTTGGGGAGGATGATTGGACGTGCTAGAGAAAGGAACAATCTCTACCATCTTGAAACACCAACTCAGTTGAGCATTCACAAGGGCAGATTACATCACTCTCTCATATCCAAACACTCTCCATCGAACAAAGACAAAATCTAGCTCCACCATCATCGCCTTGGTCATCCATCCTTTAGAGTTATTCAAGTTTTATTTCCATCTCTGTTTAAGGGTCTTGATGTCAAACAGTTTCATTGCGAAGTATGTCAACTTGCTAAACACAAGCGTGTATCATTTCCAATTAGTAATACAATAAGTCCTTTTCCTTTTTATCTTATTCATAGTGATATTTGGGGTCCCTCTACCATTCCAAATGTGTCTGGCGCAAGATGGTTTGTTTCTTTTATATATGATTGCACTCGTGTTACTTGGCTTTTCCTTCTTAAACATAAATCTGATGTTAGTACCATCCTTCCTAATTTTTTCTACATGATAAGAAATCAATTTGGGGTTAATATAAAAAGGTTTCGATCAGATAATGTGAGGGATTATTTCAATCAGATACTTAGCCCTTATTTTGAAAAAGAAGGGATAGTACATGAATCATCTTGGGTTAATACCCCATAACAGAATGAGGTAGCAAAGAGAAAAATGGGCCATCTCCTTGAGTCCACTCGAGCCCTATTGTTCCAAAAAAATGTGCCAAAGTCCTTTTCGGGGAATCTGTCCTTACTTCTACTTACTTGATAAACCGGTTGCCTACCAAAGTTTTGGTATTCAAGAGTCCGATGAATAAACTTTCCACCTTTTATTCCCACATACAAACCACAAATAACCTTGTCCCTCGAGTATTTGGGTGTGTGTCCTATGTTCACATTCACGATCACAATAGGGGAAAGTTAGATCCAAGGGCCCTGAAAACTATTTTTGTTGGCTATAGCCCTACACAGAAAGAGTACAAGTGTTACCACCCCCCCTCAAAAAGGTTTTATGTCTCCATTAATGTAACATTTCATGAACACGAGTCCTACTATACTATTCCTTATCTTCCTTTGCTGAACTCTCCCCCTGAAGATAAGGATGATTGGGGTTTTGGTGAATTTCTTCCTCTCACTGTTTTTAAACAATCGCTTCTGTCATCATACCCGAACCTATGCTTGAAAACCCTACATTTCTTAAACCCGAGTCTGGCCAAGATAAATCTGTTTATGAAAATACAAGATTTGGGAAGGTGTTTACAAGGCGGAAGATGGTTGCTCCTACATCTGGACATGCTCAAGAATCCAATCTGGAACCTGATCATGAGGTAGCATTTTCTGACCTTGCCTCGCAAACTGAAACTGAACCCAATGAGGATGACCTGAACATTCCTATTGCTATTAGGAAAGAAACCAAAGAATGCACCAAACGCCCACTATACCCTCTTGCAAATTATCTCTCATTCAAACAGTTTTCACCCTCACATAAAGCCTTCCTCGTCAACCTAAACACCATTGCCATTCCTCCCACTCTATCCAAGGCATTAACCATTGGAAAATGGAAGCAAGCAATGGATGAGGAGATGGAGACCTTAGAGAAGAATAGGACTTGGGAGGTAGTACAGTTGCCGAAGGAAAAAAAACCTGTGGGATGTAAATGAGTATATACAGTTAAGTATAAAGCAGATGGATCAATTGAGAGATACAAGGCCAGATTGGTTGTTAAAGGGTACACCCAAACCTATGGTATCGATTATCTTGAGACATTTGCCCCGGTTGCGAAAATGAACACCGTAAGGATTTTGTCGTCCTTAACAGCTAACTATGGCTGGGAGCTAGAGCAATTTGATGTAAAAAATGCATTTCTACATGGGGACTTAGAGGAAGAGATATATATGGACATTCCACTAGGATATGGGAATAACTTATTGTGTAAGTTGAAGAAAGCATTGTATGGGCTTAAACAATCACCACGGGCATGGTTTGGAAGATTTGCTAGAGCTATGATTACTATGGGATACAGACAAAGCCAAAGGGGCCATACATTGTTCATCAAACACTCGGTTTCAGGGGGAGTTACCGCTCTTCTTGTCTACGTGGATGATATAATTGTGACAAGTGATGATGATAGAGAAAGATAGCTACTGAGTTAAAGTTTGGCTAAAGAATTCGAGATCAAAACCCTAGGAAGATTAAAGTATTGTCTTGGAATTGAAGTAGCTCATTCCAATAAAGGTATCTTCATCTCCCAACAGAAGTATGTGTTGGATCTACTGAAAGAAACTAGCAAGACAGCATGCAAGCCGGTTAGTACCCCTATTGACCCGAACCTCAAACTTGGACTAGTAGAAGAGGATGCTGCAGTAGACAGAGAAATGTATCAACGTCTGGTAGGGCGGCTCATCTATTTATCCCACACTAGACCAGATATAGCATATACTGTTAGTGTAGTTAGTCAATTTATGCACAGTCCGAAGGAGGTTCATCTGCAAGCAACGCATAGAATTCTACAATATCTCAAAGGAACACTGGGAAAAGGAATTCTATTTAGGAGGAATAAAGGCTTAGCACTCGAAGCATATATAGATGCTGATTATGCTGGATCAATTGTTGATAGAAGGTCAACCTCCGGGTATTGTACCTTTCTTAGAGGGAATCTCGTGACTTGGAGAAGTAAGAAACAGAACATAGTAGCAAGATCGAGTGCAGAAACAGAATTTCGAGCGATGGCTCAAGGCGTGTGTGAATTGCTTTGAGTAAAGATTATTCTGGAGGATTTGAAAGTTGAGTAGGATGCCCCTGTGAGATTATACCGTAATAACAAGTCAGCTATTAGCATTGCTCACAACCCAGTACAACATGACCGAACCAAGCATATTGAAATTGACAGGCACTTTATAAAAGAAAATTTGGATAGTAGTTTAATTTGTACACCCTATATGTCTACACAAGGACAGCTTGGGGATGTACTTACAAAATGGTTGGGTAGTTCAGTATTTGAGAGCATTGTATCCAAGCTGGGAATGAATAATGCCTATTCACCAGCTTGAGGGGGAGTGTTGGAAAGCCGTGTATAGATATGTAAATAAGGAAAGAATTATTAGCGGGTAGTTTCCTAATATCAGGCTAAGTAGTTACTTGATTTGTTATGTAAATAAGGAAAGAATTATTAGCGGGTAATTTCCTGATATTAGGCTAAGTAGTTACTTGATTTGTTAAAATCCCATAAATTGTGGGATTCGGTCAGCTGGGGTTAGCTAGGGTTAACATGTATATAAGATACAGTTTATACATTATTCAATAACAGAAAAAAGATTTATGCTTTCTGTCATTATGTTCCATTTCTTTTCCTTCGAAATTGATCCAACTAGTTTTACGTTACCATTGCCATCAGCAAGACAAGCATCTGAACTTGAGCAAGACTCATTAATGCTAGGGAATAATAGAAGAAACAGAATTTAAAATAGAGATTCTCACCAATCATGTGATGCAGAGATAATTCCCACGCCAGGCATCACTGACAAACCTCGAACCGTATCTGTAAAAAATATCAAATTGAATAAGAAGCACCACCTAAGAGAAATTAGACATGCAACTTCACTCTACACAAAGATTTCAAAGCCTCATAGACCATATGTGTGCACAAGTACAAGAATACGATCATTAGCCATCTTTTAACAGCACATATTGAACTGATATTCAACAGGTTAGTCATTGTTGCAAGGATGTCTATTAAATGAATGAGGGTGATTTTACAGCAGCAAAATCACCAGCAATTTGTAATAATAACATTTCAGCAAGCCACCCTATAAAAGTGAAAAACATCACCACAAATGAAAACCTTTATCAAGTTGCAAGTGATAAAAAAGCACGAGTATGAGACAGCAATCAGGCATACTGATATGTGCGTGTGTGTGTCTGTGTGTGTGTTTTTTTCCTTGGGATAGGATACTGAGAAAGTAAATACAGGAATGGCCCGGGTATCAATTGAAAAAATAAGAAATGCATACGGGCATAATTTTGAGCATTGACAAGCTACATTTTATGTTCATCTAATTATCAGATATAAAACATGCAAACAGTAAAGAAGATAAAACCTGTATGCCCGACAAAAGTTTGAGCACACGTCTTTCCTTTCCAAACTTTTATGGTCATATCACTTGAACCTGTAATATGGTAGAATGCAGAGTCAACATTATACATTCATAGATAATGCATTTATAGCATTTGTAAGTACAAATCTACATAGAATGTACTCAGAGCTTCCATTTTCAAATTTGATTCATGTAATGGCAGAGCCCACCCCATTCACAATTTTTAGAAAGCCGTTGAGAGAGAGAGCGTCGTCACACATAGGTTTATAGAAGTAGATGTAATCATGTAAGGAATATACAATGAAGATGGAAGCAACCATTTATGCAAGGATCCTTTTTAAATATTTGAAGTGGAGATTTAAATTTTGATATTCAACAACGATAAGAAGATTTGGTATCCCGAGAGGTGCTGATTATTCTCCAAATTACATAAAACCGTCTAAAAAGGTTTTTCTCTAGCTACTGAAAGGAGATGAATAAATAATATTTGAGAAAAATCCAAAAGAACTTTGCCCAGATACCACTTTCGATATAAGTTTCTGGTTCTATCCTTCTTCCATTTCCTTACGTATGGAGATCTCTTTCTCTCTCTTGACTTGTAGAAATTATTCCAATTTTTTGAGAATCTTTTCCTTTATCCTCATGTATTCAGTTTTTTCTATATATTTTTTTATCCTTGCAACATATATTGGTTCAGAGATTTGCACAACATAGGTGCTTAATGAAACGCTACAAAAGGTTACGGAAACTAGGTTACATCAGTCTAGTATGAGAAAAGAAGATCTCTGTTCCAGGAAGAAGGATCAAGAGATGCAAGACAATGGTATGTCAAGGAAAGCAAACTAAAGATAACTCCTTTCCCCACAAACAAACACCCCCAACCCCCTACCCCCCCAAAAAAAAAAAAAATGATGAAGAAGAAGATAAAAATGCAAAAGTTTAACAATTTCTGCCGCAATCTTTTTAATAACAATAGTTCAAAGCAAAACCTGAAACAATCTCGCCAGAAGGAATCCTTATAACAGTTTGGATTGGTGCATCATGTGTCTCCCAGAACTCAACAAGTTTGCCTTTCCTCCACCGTCTTAAAGTACTGCAAAAAAGAAGCCCAACAAAAAATTGAAATTGTTAATCATGTTGCAACAACAGTTGAACTAGTCACAATGATCGTGTCTTAGAGATACACAGTAGGTCAATTGACTCACTAAGTTATTTAAGCCCAAAATATGCCTTAATGGGTTTCTTTGTTGGCTATGACTGATTAAATTTTTTGGATGCTGATTTAACTTACAAGTACAATTTCCTGTTGGACGTTCTCTGCCAGACGAAAGCATTTTCAACTCCTACGATGTCTCATTATATGTATGTAGGGCTTAGTTTTAAGTAAAAAGGTTCCATGATAATATGAACTAAAACATGGATAATTTCCAATTACTTATAAAAAAGGGTCATGACACAGTAAATTTAGAGCACTACTCAAATAACAAAACTGTTTTTAAGAACGATACATGTTATGAAACTCTCATGCAATATTTGCAATCAGTAAAGTGGTGCAAAGCATATCCACTCACCACTACAGATAGGTTAACAGCTTCCATGGGATTTTGGCTTCTCTTTCAAGTTCAACCACTTAATCATCTAGTCCTAGGGTCAATAGATTTTCCAACTATGAAGTGGACATCATAGTAAGACTGCTGCTAACAACATAGAAATGGCAGAGTCGGTACCTAACAACATATGCATGTTAATGAAGTTTATAGGATACATAAGTTGCTTTTTAAACTCCATAAAACAGCAGTAAAGAAGATAAAATATGAAGGACTAACCGTATTGATAAAAACCAAATTTTCAAACCAGTTGCCACAAACGCACATGAATCTTTATTTGTTGACATGGAAGAATTCAGCTAAAAAATTTATTGAGTAAACTTTTCAACAGAAAAAATGAGAAACAGAGGAAAAAGGACCGTGCAACAAATACAGTTATCCCAAAAAATCAGCTTACCTATCAACAGACGATGACACGATATCCCCGTTATCCAATGTGACACCAGTGACTTGCAACTTATGACCTTGCAACGTCTGCACTTTCTCCCCAGTTCTCAAGTCCCAAACAAAGACCATTGTGTCCATGCCACCTGACACCAGACCACCATCTGGGAATTCCTCATTAGGTGAAATCCACGCCAAAGGACCAACAAAACTTGTATGTCCCAATAGAATTTTTGATGGAAGGTACTTCCGCTTGTCTGATGGGTCCAAAGACCAGAACCTCACAGTTCTATCCCTCGATGAAGTTGCAATACCCACATTGTCACACACACATATCCCACGGACCTAATATAATATATACATCCAAAATTTAAAACATTTACAAGTACACAAAGCATATCTCTAGCATTATACGAGTGCTTGTGCATCTAAACATATACTGATAAACCAGAATTTCAATTTATTGATTCAACATACCCACATTTATCGTCATAAAATAACAAATTTCAAATAACTCAATTTCCAGTACCAAACCTCATGTATATGATGATCAGCTTCAATTATAACTGTTTTTCTAACTATAACCACATTCCCACTTCATAATATCAAAGAAAATTGGTGCAAAATAATATCCATAAAGTATCAGCTGATCAACTTTAAGATTAAATATTCACATTGTAACTTCTAATTGCATCAATTTACACATATTATAAAGTCAACCCAATTGACATACAATTACGTGATTGCGACAATTCGGTTGAAATTTTTAAGTATTCAGATCATGAACATTATCTGCTCACGTATTGAAACTGCTGTGTTTAGTATTTAAAAAAAAAAAAAAAAAAAAAAGGAAAAGAGCGAGTGTGAGAGAGAGATCTTACGTCGTCTTCGTGGCCACGAAGCTCGGAGCTCAACTGGTATTCTTTGAAATCGATGTCCATCATCACCGAGTTTACAGAGTGTTTGAGAACTGAGAAAAGATAAGAGGTTTAAGCGAGATTTAAATTCAATTAGTATCGTTCCGATTCTCTAATTTGTTTTTATTTTTTTTTTCTTTGATAGTTTTCTTTTCCAAAAAGATACGTTGTTGGGTTGGGCTTCTTTTATTGAATGGGTCCCATTAAAAAAATTCAATATTTATTAATGAATCAATTTTTTATTATATTTAAAGAGCGGTGTTACGTGTTAATTAACTAGTTGCCAGCACTCTATTCAGAAGAAAGCACAAGAAATTTAAAAACACACTGGCTACATTGAGAACTCTTCCAAGAAGATCAAATTGCATTGGCTAGTGGCTGCTTGTGAGATCTCTTTCTTCCTCCCATTAGTTTCCAGTTACAGTCAAGAAGTCTTTGCAAGCCATGATCATGTTTGATATTGTGCCGAAGATGTGCCCAAGAACCAGTCCAATTCCTGTCCTGCATGCACCATATCCAATTATAGGATTCGCCTATGTTGCAACAGTTGCAACGTGCAACACTCTCTGGCGTTTAATTTCAATCGTTGGATTCATCCACTTTACATCTCAACAGTTTCTATGCTATAGCGCCAGAGAGTGTTGCACGTTGCAACTGTTGCAACATAGGCGAGTCCCCAATCATAACTGGCTTCCAGCCAAATACTAAGAGAGATTATCATAAGTGTTGATATTCTTCTGGTCCATATCATAAATTAATTTCTTGTAAAATTTACAACTAGAGAAACGAGCTCGATCCCGGAGTGAAATTGTCCGTGTGGTCGAGTCTGTATCATTATACCCATATGCACTAGACATTAATTAATTTCAGATAAATTATGAGGTACACAACATTACTTCCAGAAGTGAGGGTGTTTACATTGATGAATCTGCCCAATTTGAAACCATATGCACTTAACTTCTTATATTACGGGTGAGTACAATTCGGTTTTATTTTTTGTTAAACTGAGTTAAACTGAATCAATATATTTTAAATTATAAATCGAACTAAATTAAAATTGGTTTAGTTCTAATTTGGTTTGATTTTTCAATTTTTAACCTTCAAAGCCTTTTGTTTTTTGGGTTATTCAATCTTTTGTTCAATTTTCTATTCAATTAATTAAACGAATCGATTTTTTCTTAATTTATAAATTAAATTAAACTAATTGTTCTGTTCAGTTCTTCATTTTAATATTTATTTTGTCAACTCGTGCATTTTATAAATAAGAATCAGAACTAAAAAATATACGAGTTCAAGCCTTGGGAGTAAGAGTTATCTACATGGAATGGTTGGCCTTATAACCACCCATGCTAAACAGTAAATAATTTTTTATAAATAAGACATTAGACCTAAAATTAATGAGTTCAAATCGTGAAGTGAAAATATCCACGTGGTCACATCTGTCTCATTTATTACTTTTTACACTAGACGTTAATTAATTTTTATAAACTCAAGATGATCAAGATGGATTAATAACTCCACCAATTAACGTTTTTTAAAAAATAAATAACATTTTAGTTTAAAATTTAAAATCTCTTAAACATGTACAAAAGCATATTTATTTTGTACTTTAAAATGCCAATTATTTTTACATTTTCAATTAAATCCCTTTCAAAAGCAGACCCTGTAATTGAGCCAGGTTCTAATATGACCACATAGTTGATTGAAATGTAAAAATAAAGATAGTTTATTGGCAAAGGTTCACTAACCAATTTGGGTTTGGACTAATTAATAACTTGCTCTTTGAAAAGGTCCAAAGAAGTGAGTTGGTTAACATTAGGAAAATTTACAAAAATAATTCAAAAGTTTTGGTAATTTTTAAAATTAGTCACCCAAAATTTTTTTTATCACATCTAACCATATATATAATTTATAGACTCAAATATCATCTGATCTATGAACAAATTACCTAACAAATCATATTCTCAACTAAAACTCACCACCCTCTACTCACTAAATCATCAATTAGAAAGCAAGAAATTAATGTTGAGTTTACACAATGTGTATTTTTATCTTTTGATCATCTGAAATTTATGTGGGTATTTTTAGTAAAAACAAGTTAAGAGACAAACCTAGAAAATATGCAACAAGCACTTGTACCACATTGAGGTTGTGCAACAGCCTGTCTCACAATAAAATGTGCAGCAAGCTTGTATGCGATAGGCACATGAGCTTGTGCAACAAGTGTCTATTGTACATTTTGGCAGTTTTTTTAAGTTCTATTTTTTTTTTAATCTTATCTTAATTATTCATATTAAATGGAGTTAATTGTTCTTCAAATGTGTTTTGATGAACTATAGAAAGAATTAACATATGGAAAAAAATAGAGCTTTTTTTATTTTGAAAAACTTGATGTTTGCTGTATTTCTTTCAGGAGTATATAAAGTTTTGCAAATAAATATGGATGATTATACCATCACATTAAAGACAATTTTACAGTCGAGATTTTCTACCCAACCCGTATGTTTGCTACCTACAGATGTAGTTGATGATGAAATGGTAAGAGTTTTGTTACATATAAGCTCTAATTTGGTGAACGAGGGGTGCATCCCTATTTTTGTTACTAAATCCTCTAACATAACAAATCAAGAGTCTATTGAAGAATAGACCGGCGTTACATTGGTGACTTTTGAAGAATAAATGCTACCACTAACAACATCATTGCAATAGTGTTACTCTTCTTTCTAATACAATGATGATCTCATTGATGACATGAATAATACACCAATAGATAGCATTAATGCTAAATCGTACCATAACTCAATTGATGATGAGACATAGTCTTTTGGATAATACTTGCAATGATGAGGATGGTGTGCATGATGAGAGTCTAGTCGGTGATACATAATATTTTTCTCACTTTTAGAATAAGCATGAACCACATCGAAGTCGGCATGCCATTCCAAGGCCCCATTCACATGGTATAACAATTGACCCTCTTGTAAGTATTGCACCAGTTATGCTTTTAGACTTAGTTGCTCCAAACTTTATTAGAAATATTGATTCTGATGATATTGTGTGGGTAAGTTGTTCGACTCCAAATATGATTTAATTTGGAACTGCGTAAAATTACCTTGAGGGATAAGTTTGATTTCAAAGTTACAAAGTCCACATCGATATGTTTCGAGGTGCACTATACTTTAATATCATGTAAATGGTGTCTTCGAGCAGAGAGAACATCATATTAAGAGAATGTATTTTGGATAGTGATGAGATGTAACAAGGCACACTTATCAAAATGAGCCAAATGCCTTTGTTAGGCAAGGAGTTGGGTTATTGGTCATATTATCACAGACAAATTTATTCTAGAGAAGCAAATATATGCTCCAAAACGATATTACAGTAGACATACAGTAGGAGTACATTATTCATTTATCATATCAGTAAATATATCGGGCTAGATAACTTACTCTTAAGGTGATACCAAGAAGTCCAACATAATCATATAACTTACTCGCTAAGTACTTTCATATATTGGAGAAGGAAAATGAAGGCATAGTAACTGACCTGAAATTGAATGGCAATAATAATTTCTTATAATATTTTATGGTTATTAGATCTTGCATCAATGACTTTTAACAGTGCATCAGGCCATTAATTGCAGTAAACGGTACTTATTTTAAAAAGTTATATCATGGAACAATGTTTGTGATAATATGCTTAGATGGAAATAATTGATTGTATTCACTAGATATTGGGATTGAGGATTCTGAAAATAATAATCCTTGGTAATAGTTTATGATGAATTTGCATGGAGTGATTAGTGATATTTTATATTTAGTAATTATCTTTGATCAACGCACTTCTATTCAAAGAGTTGGTATGAAGATATTTTATATTGTCAACCACTGCATTTGTTTTTACTATGCTAAAGGTAACGTGAAGTCAAAATTCAGGATGTCAAAAGTTCTTTGGGATAAGTTTGAGCCCTCATTTATAATTGCAGCTAAGGAATATACATATGAAAAGTTTAGAACACAGCTTGAAGGATTGGGGGGATGAATTGAAGAATAAGTATAAACTTAATGAATAATGTGGGCAGGTGTAATTTGGCACTATATCAATTCAATTGTAAAAGGTACAACATTCTAACTAAGGGTGGATAAATAATCAAAATTGATCTGACCGAATTCAATCCATTAAAAAAAAGCGGGTTAGGATCAGATCAGATTATTTGCCTAATCCGATCAAGTATGTTTTAACCAATTAGATTGGATTGTAATTGGATCAAATTCAGCCTGATCTGATTTGAAAATCTAATCGGGCTGGTATCTTGTTAAAAAAATAATAAAAATCCTAAAATATCACCATTTACAACCAATCAAACATCACTTCTCTTCTTTACACACACAACATAATAGTACTTTACATAAACACAAAACACAGCTGTAACAAACCACACATAGTCAAATATGTAGCAATAGCTGGCAACACTCACCAAACACAGTATAGTACGACAAATGCAAACGTTAAGACTAACAAAGTAGCACTAAAGTAATATAATGTAATTGCTCAAAGCCATCACAATATGTGACTCGCCTATGTGTTCTGTTGTCCTGCACCATACTTACTGTTGCCGCTTGATCCACCAGCCACCACAACCATTATTGCACATCTGCACTACGATCTAATGCCCTCTACTTTAACTGTTGAATGGTTTGTCTTATAAGAAAACTAAAAGATTTGTTTTGTCTTGAGATCTTCTTATTGTAATATATATGTTTGGATTGTAATTGGTTTTTAGTTAAATTTTGGTCTAAAAATTAGTTTAATCTGATTTAATCCAAAATTTAGATTGAATTCAGAAGAGTTTTTTTTTCAACCTGATTAACCCTAATTTGATCGAGTCCAAACCCGATTTTGCCCACCCCTAATTCTAACCACCAATATTGCAGAGATTGTTAATTTTTTTATAAGAGAACAATGAAAATTTTTCATAACTCATTTGGTTGACCACTTTAGAAAAATATTGTAACAATGGTTTTAGGATAGGAAAAGGGCGGAAAAATTGATAAATACTCATTTAACAACACTGGAAGATAAAATAGTAACTGATAGAAAAGATCAAGCTCAAATAATTAATGCTCGTTCTATATCTGAGCATAAATTCAAAGTTTAGGGTGATTGTGTCAATGAGGGGTTAGTTGTCATAATTCGCTGGACTTGTAGTTGAAGAGTATTTCAACTTAATCAACTTATTTGTGTTCATGCAATAGTTATCTGCCTACATGCTTTAGTGGATTACATAGGTCTCTGTCTTACTTTTATTCCAAGGAATCATTATTGCAAATATAATACCAATTAATTTATTGGCAACATTTCTTTGGAAATTCCATCACACATCCATTAATTGAAGGTAAACCCACTAATAGAAAAACTACCTCCAAGTCGTCGTCCAAAGCTTATAATACCATTTACTAGTGAGGATATCACATGGTAAACTATGATGTATTCTCGGTGCAATGAATGCAGGCATAATAAAAAAAATGTAAGAATTTTAATTCGTTGAATCCAAATTAGCGACTTATTAATGTTTTTAACTCTTATGTTTATATATTCAACAATTTAAATTAACATTCTGCTAATGTTTTAATCTCTTATAAGATATTCATAACAAGTGTTTGAGAATTACTTGACATAAGATGAATTAATTCATATTACGACTATTTAAATATATTATTTACAACCTAATATCCTTATTAAATATGTTAACAACAATCTTCCTCCAAAAGTATTGCTCATAACTATTGTTAAAATTAATTCGTAACTTGAACATTAAATATATAGTAAACATTAATATAAACACTCCACGATCACCACAATCGCCATTACCGAGCTCTTGTTATAACACATCCGTAACTAGTATGAGTTTCCAAGGCTTTGTAATATGCAAGTTTCGTCGGATGTTATAAAATCTAACATTTTATAGTCATTGAGAAAAGTTAACTTGAAGTGACTTGAATAGTTGAGAATACATTTTGTCGTCACAAAATTCTTTCATTGAGTCATAGATAGAGACTTGCTTGCAGGGTAAGTCTACTCAAGCTACTACCCAATGATTATCTTATAAGTTGATTGGAATGAAAACCTGCATATAGTAAAAAGTGAAATTATCGAACATTATTATGTGTAAAATCTTTAAATATAAAATTAATTATATTGAATCATGTAATACTACACACCATATCAATGTCTATGAATAGTTTTGATTTTGTGTCTTCTCGACCATTAATGTAGCTATTAAGTCTAATATAGTCTAATAAATCCAAATCCAAATCATAATCATTTTTATTCCACTAAGCTCTTAAGAAAACATAGTCAATTCATTACAAAAAAATAAATAAATGTTATGTTTTATTATAATATAGTAAATCGATGACTACAAGTTTAAGTTTGTGGCCCCAAAATAGGCATTTGTATACATGCAACGTTGATACAAGATATTAGGATATTGCTTCTATTTATTACTCATCAAGCAATAGTATTCATGGATATGTTGTAGAGGGCGAAAATACACGTTAGATTAAACAAGTTCATTATAAGTAAATTAAATAAAGATTACCAATAGTTACCTCATTCCCTTATCATCTCATTGACTTTCTCCCCAAGACTATTCAAAATTTTTTTGACCGTTGGATGTCACGATTAATTGCAATGTTACCAGTAAATCACTGGTTAAACTCATGAAATAGTGTCTATTCCTGTAAGTGGATTTATTTCCATACTTGTCCTTTCATTGATCTCAATGTCCATTGATTATATGGTAGGTAGACTCTTAGTGTTCTTTACTCACTTGTAAGTTTGTAAGTAGGGAATTTCAACTACATATGATGTCCTATACGGATAGTCAACTTTACTTATGTGGAGGTGCTTCTTTGAGGATTTGCTCACTATTATCGTTTATATCCCTTATATAATATACATAATGACAGTAAGGTGTGATCATGACGATCTCGAACATCTTCAAGGGCCTGTCAATAGTAGTAACTGTTATTATTAAGCACTTTAGTTACAATGTAGTGAACAAAAAGTATGAACTGTTTAAATTGCTTACCATGCAAGAGCGTCTCATCGAAGTATCACTGCAGTAGTGTAGACTCTCTCTGTTCTTTTCTAAACTCTCACTGTTTCTTTCTAAACTCTCTCTATTCCTTCTGCTCAGTCATAGCATTTGATATAATCTTATTCATTGTTTCCTTCATGTCAATATTAGAACGATTAATCCTCAACTTTCAACGAATAACATAATCATGGGAAAGCTTTGATTTCATCTATGCCAGAAACTAGAAAAAATAAAAAATTATATATATAAGTTATTAAGTCTAGCATCATTATTTTTAAAATAATTAAAATGTTGAAATTAGCATGTAACTCTCTTTCATGTAAGTGGTCTACTTTATATTCATCACGAACATGTAGTTGATCATCCATTTTATGTTTATCATCAATTGGTGGCTTATTTTGTCCCTTCGATGGGTGGCATGTTTATATTAGGGTGATGTTGTAACAAAAATAACATAAACAAATTAAACAACTTGTGGCAATTCGAGATTCAATAATAACATTATAGTTGAGTTCAATAATTAGCTCATATTAGAGATCCAATGTGGGATTGATTCCCTGTAATCCTTAATACTATTCCAAAATGGCATGTCCTTATCCTACGTGATCGAGTGTTTGTTTAAAAATCTCCAATGCATAAAGTAACCCTAATTTGTTTTTAGGCAAATTATCCATTATTTAGTAGATCTTCACAGCCAATCTAAAAATATATATAATAATTACAACATGTACCTTGTTGTTGAAAAACTTGTACACTTGAGTAAAACTTATTTTCGATGATGAAATATCTTCCTACTTTAATTTGCAATAAGTCTATTATTTTATTTTGATAGCCTATTTTTTTATTAGAAAACCATCAGTTACTTTGAACAGCCAAGCCTGTAGCAAGCGAAAATACAAAGTTAGGAAAAAGATATGTTAATTATTCTTTAAGTACAAAATAAAACAAGCATAACTTTTTGTCTTTTCAATGCACATGCACCTTGGGACAAAAACCATAAATATTGTACTTCATCTTTTTAAGAGTGTTACCCTAAAAAGTCTCTAATTTTTTATTCAATGCAGTGTCCAAACTATCATATACATACTCAAAATCATCAACATCATTTAATAATAATAAATTTAGTATACATTCTTTTTTTCTTCTATTAAATACTGTATCTGTAAAGTAATATAGTGCAATTTTTAGCGCATCAACATCATACATATCATTAAAGTTCAAATCCTCAATTTTTCATCAAATTATTTAAGATTCACTCTGAGATTATCATCAAAGTACAAATTATATAACATGTGGGTCACTGTAATTTTTACTTTTCTATGTATGTCGTATGCACTATAGTAAAATCTCATAATTAAGCACTATTAAGTGATCAATAACCATACTAACTGGTCACTAAATTCAAATCAAAACTAATTTTTATCATGTTCATCATGTGCTACTCGCCTAAGTAGCGCGTTGTGCGTGATTACACCACTAAACACGTAGGTATCTATCTCTGTGAAATAGTTGAATACAACTTTTTTTAATAATCTTAATTGTTGTTTCATTAACTTTCTCTTGATAGTTTCCATCTAATTTCCAAATTTTGAGGTATTTAAATATGCTTGGAGAAATGTTCGGATGCCAAAATCATTGTTGTGCCTGGTTCCTTATCTGGACCAGGTGGATTACACTTAGCCCATGGTTTCTTGGCCATTGTATTTATAGCAAAATCCAAATTTTTATTAGTTAATCAGAGTTATAATTCAAAATATACTATGTCATAAAATTACATAACTCTTGTTCGTGCGACAGGTGCCTGTTCCATGAAATTGTAAAACCCATGTTCAAGCGATAGGCATATATCACGTAGGCAACAGGCTCTTGTCACCTATGCGATAGGCGTAAAATTGCACCACACTTTTGTGCTTGGGAAAAGTTCTCTGTCACAACAAATTGGTGCGACATGATAAACTTACCAAACATGGCTTCACGTGAATGCACCATCAACATCCTAATCTAGCAAAAACTAGAGAAATAAAGACTAAGAAGCATTTTATCGAGTACCTCACATACCATTTATTAAATCCCCATTTCGTTAAACAATTTTCAATATTAATAGATAATCAATCATAATGCTCATTTGTATTATCTATATACTCATCTATCATCGATCAGTCTTAGGAAAATGAAAAAGAAAAAGAACTTACATGCCAAAATCGCTAAAATTACCAGAAATTAACAAGAAAAACCACTAGTAAAATACCGAAAGTAGACTCGTGTCCTACTGGAGATGAACTTATTATTAAATACCTGTCTAATCACCATTGATTTTTGCCCAAAAACTCAAGACCTAATTGATCAATTGGAAGAGACGAGAATGTTCGATTTTGGTGTTTTGGAATGACAAGTGTATTTTGGTCCAAAAATTTTACAATTAGCTCATTAGGATTGAAAAACCTAAGTTGGCTAATTTTGAAAGACCCTAAAATTTTTGGGTTATTTTTATTAATTTCCTTTAAGATTAACTAGTAGCAATCCAGGACAATGAGTGAGAAAATAGACAAGAAATATCATTACTAGAAATTGACAAACTTAAATAGTTGAGCTGGATAAGATTATCAGGAGAAATCAAAACTTTGCCTCGCAAATTGTATGTCATAGTTTAGATTTAATTATATATTATTTTTATCTAATAATTATCAGTCACAAAACATTAAAAATTTTAGTATAAAGCTCAAATCAGCACTGAACACAAATTCCAGCAGAAACAATAATAATGCTTTACTTGAAACCTGGCATTGTGAGTGGAAATGAGCAGAGGTAATAAGCTGAAGCAATGAGAGCAAAATAAGCTCAGTGATCAATATATACAAGATGAATAATATATGAAATTGGAATTTAGATCAACATATGAATTAGATTTGATATTTGGAAATCGTATAGATTCATATAATATATTTCATCATATTTTACAGATTTTGGAGCTAAAGAATAATTATTAAAAATATGATCAATTTATTTAAGATAGGTGAATAATTTCTATAGCCAATCTAATACTTTTGCATAGGTTGGTTTAGTTAGATTCAAATTTGTCTCGAAACGTAAATTAAGACCATTTTGGAATTATGGTAGCAGAGAAAATAAGTTACTTTTGCAGTACAGATGAAATAACAGTTCATTAAAAAAGTAGCTTAGTGTTTGGTAAACTGTGCTATTCCAATTACTTTGAGTTTGAAAAACAAAGTACATGCTCTTGGTAAAATGTCTTTTTATTTAAAAAGTGTTATTTTATTATATAATGATAAAAATAGATATAATTTTAAATTGCCTTTTTATTTTTTAGAGTGTTTAATAAGTTGTGTTGATATGCCTTTTTTTTCTTTTAAAAACACATAAAATTACATAAAGTAAAAAATTCAATTAAATAAAATAAAATGAACTTCATAATTTGTTATATGAAATATGATAAAAACTCATATTAATATATAATATAAATAAAATAAAAAGTAATATACATTACGTTAATATGAAACTTAGTACAATAATAATCCTCAAAATTTTCATTCTTGTAATCCATAGCCATTTTTATTGTAATACTCTTATTGAGTGTCATTGTCTCTTTCTATTCCTGCATCAAATACTAAATTAAGATAATTTCTAATGTTATTAAAATGAAGATCACATTATACATATCTCCTATATAATTATGCAATGCCATAGTTGCAATGACATAAATGTTATTACCGTGATTCAATTATGACGGTAATATGATATCTAATGATTTATATATTAGAATATGTAGAAAATTAAGATATATTATCTTTTTGTTAAATTATTAAAGTTATAATCGGAACTTTAGAAATGTGCAATTATTTATTTAAAAAGCTGCTTATAAAAAACAACCACTTATCTACTTTTAGAAATTGTTGTCAAAATGAAAAAAATTATTAAATAAGCAATTTTTACAAAATTCACCCAACACTCTTTTTGTTAAAAAATGTAAGATAAGTAGTTTATTGAGTTTAATATCAATCTCAAACGGAGCCGTAATCTTAATGGAAGATAATGTTTTATATAATGAAAGAGCCTTGATAGCATCACTCTTATTTTAAAATTAGAGTTCTAGACTTTATTAAACCAAATCATTATTCAAGTTCTAACCCTTAACTCATTAGTTGAGTTAATTGCACCTTATCTAATCATTATTCAAGTCTCTCTAGTGACTGTGGAAATTTATTATCATGTTGAATTATAACTTTTAAAATAATTGTTACTAGCTGCACTATAGAAATAATCAACTGTTAAAAGAATCAACAAACATTTAATTAAAATTTATTTAAAAGTATTGTATAAAAACAATCATATTTATGTTTAAAAAACGGTTGAATGTGTTGGTAAATTTTACTGTTAAACTGCTGTGAGAATATAAATAACATATTTTATATTATTAATTTTATTTTTTTACTTTGTTATCTCAATATAATTGGTAATAATAATAAGAATCTATTTAAAGTAATGATATTATTTCTTAATTAATAAGGATAATTTTAGATTTTTATAATATGTATAATGATATATTTGGAATTGTATTAAGTATAAAAACTAATTTTCAAAATAAAATTTTAAAAAGCCATTCTTTCATCTTTTAATGGGATGATTTTACCAAAAATAATTTCTAAAAAATTTTACTAAACAATAAAATGAACATTTATCATTTCAAAATAACTTTTAAACCTCTTACAAACAATCCTAAATGGGGCCTTAATTTTCCTTGAGTTATTGTTAATTTTGAATAGCTAGACAACTTGTCCTTCTATTTTTTTGGATCTATTTTTAAAAATTTTTATAAGTTTTAATTATATTTTTATATAAATCTAAATGATTATCATATTTATAAATGTTTAAACTACCCTCTCAACTAAAGTTCATCACATTTAGGTTTTCTCAAAGATATTATAATCTAAATTTAGCATTTTGAATTAAAAAGTTTATACGATTGTTATTATTATTCGTTATGGACGAATTTGTATCATGTTATTAGTTCTGTATTTATCTTATATACTTCAAATTTGTTATAATTGATTTTATTAAAGATATTATGCTTTCTTCGTCAAAAGTATTAAATATTTAAGATTCATTTTCTATGTTTATTATTTTCATATTTCTGCACCAAAGTTTTTTGAGATTTAAGTGATCTTTAACCATAGAAATTGCATAATTAATTTGATATTATTGACTAAAGTCTAAATTATCAATAGCATTAATAAAATTAATAATTGATCTTTCCAGATCTTATGAATTTTAAGCTACGTTTAGCATATTATATCTCATAAAATTTTAAAAGCAATTAAGGCCTAACATGCTTCTATTTGTTGCTAGATATAAGAAGATAGTTCAAAATTACCAATATGTGTATTTTCTCTTAAAATTATGAGATTAACATACTAATTGCCTCCAACCATAGAGAAGTCCACGATCAGCACCGCCATAACTCCACACATCTTGCAAAATTACCTCATAGACTATTTCATGCAGCCCAACGTAACACAATGCTCCATAGCATAAAAGAATTTATTTGAGTGATTTCCTTGTAAATGTCTCTAGAAGAGTGCTTAGCAATATGAAATCTTATTGATTTAACACAAATATTGGCATGTAGGTTACTTGATATATTTTAAAATATATAACATATATGATGTTGGGATTATATGCTCTTTAAACATATTAATTTATTTATTCGTCATAAATATATTATCTGATTAATAAAATATTTGAGACATTTTTTCAGACATTTTAATTGTATAAATATTTTGAATAAGGTCTATTTAATCATATTATATATATTGATGTGATCATCATATGGATTCACAGATGTCGTAAATACAAGTTATCTTATGATTAAATAAATTGAGTTCATAGTTGATAAATAAACTTGGGCACTCTATTTTATTTAGACTGTAGTAAATTTATTGAATGATTTATCTTAATCATGTATGAATTTATTGATGCAGTTTGACTATATTGAACTAGATCACATATGAGATTTAATTAACCTTAAAATAACTTTCAGACTTATTAAATCTCATGGGTATTGATTTTATTACAATATCAATCTTGAGTTAATTATAGTTTCATGTTTGTAATTGTTATTTTACTTAAGTTACCAATAGGCGTGACATACATTTGTAATCAAGATTATCAGATATCTTGGTGGGAATAATTATAAGCAGTGAGATTATAGATTAATAATATAGAATTTGTACAACATATCTCTTGATGGGTTTTCGGCACTTGATCATAGAATTCTTTGGATAAAGTGTGTCAACATAATCAGTATGTTGAAATTGATCATTATAAAAAGCTAGTAAGTGTCAAAGAACAATATGTAATTAAATTGATTAGGCAGTTAACATATCAATTTAATTAATGATGTCGTATAAAGGATTGTTTAGTAAATAAATTAATCTGGCATGAATTGAATTATTATTTGAGAATACTATCCTAGATAGCATACAATTATGGAGGTCATTTCCAATCTTGTAGTGGGTAGATTTAGAATTAAATAACTGGTCTAATTACATGCCTAATTATTATAGCCATTATTGTATGTACCTGTATGATCCTCAAGTTAACTCATTTAATTGACTGCACCACTACTCGATTAATAAGTAAAATAACTAGCTATTTGGATTAAAAACCTAAATATATTATTTGGTGGGTAGTCCTTATTAATATACTTGTGTATAAGGAACCTTGTGTTATTTTACAAGGTAGTCCTCTATAACTATAACAAGTGTAACGCCAAAACCTTTTGGCTTTTTATCTTATTTTAATTTGAATCAATTATTTTGATTTAACAGAGTTAAAAAAAAAAGAAGATAAATAAGGAGTTTAGGATTTTCCACTACTACAATATAAAAGACTTTTTTCTCCACAAAAGAAAAGAAGAAGTTACAATATACAAATCAAGAAAATAGAATTTTTCTCTATGAATTTGAGAGAAAAATATTTTCTTACTAGTTGCTTTCAGTAGTGATAAAGGCGCCCACACGTCAAGTGCAGATCAAACATGAGTCATAACCTAGAGGATTATTGGTGACTGATCTTGATCTAGTAGGAGAGGTGATGATAGATCGTGACTTTGGAGCCTTAATTACTACAAAGAAAATGCCAAAATACGATTTCTAAATTATAGTAATTTTATATATTGTATGAGAAAGCGATCTTATTATTTGCGATGCAAAACCTACAATTGGTATCAGAGAGATCTCATATTAATATTTATAATTATAATATGAAATCAATTTCTTGTATTACATATATTAGATGAGTGGCACTAATTTTATATATTTTATTATGTAATGAATATATTTAATGAGCATGTTAATAGTTATCTCAATTCATGGTTAGATTTTTCTTTGTATTAACTTTTTAGACTTGTAATAAGGGAGATGATCAATTTTCACCATACTTCTCTCTTGAGGATTTTATTTCATTGATCTTAGATTTTCTTGTAAGTCATTAATGGTATAGGAATTTTTGTAAATATTATTATGTTATAAAATAATATAGAAATCAAAAAAAGAAGAAAAATATTTTGCGACAAGAAATAACAAAAGCTGTCAGCTATGAAATTATGCTCCTGGAATTGACAGCAAAAAGGATGGGTGTCTTTTTTATTTTTTCATTAGACACCCTACATTTTAGTAATTTAGTAATAAAATTAGGATTTTAAGTTTATATCCCATGGCATCCTAAAATTTCACTAATTTACAATTCAGTTAAAGTATTTTAGTTTTGGGCAGAAAAATTCAAAATTATTTATATTGGATTTAAACCTAATTTTGGTTGTCGATTGGATAATATAAATAGAAATTTGATAAGCTCAATAATAATTATTTGTCTAAATTTATTTATATTAGTCCAAAGTCCATTTTGGGATTTTAAACTTGGATCATATAAATGAAAATTTAGGTAGATCAATAATTAAATTTATTTGGCTCAAGAATTTTTGAAAATAAAATTGGGCTTATTTTATTAAATTAATTGGGTGCATTTTATAAAAAATTTATTTCAAAAATTAAGACCCAATAAAATTTTATTTAATATATGCCCAAATTTAAATTTTAAAATTGAACCAATGATAAATTTAAAAGGTAAAAAATCTCCAAACCAATAGTTATAAACAAAAGCAAATGCGAGGAAGGAAAAAAAAAAAAAAAAGATGGACATTGACTTGAAGGCCAATGATATTAGGCTTATAGATTAAGTCAATTTTTTTTCCTTAGGAAAAAACTATCAATTGAGATTGTTTAATTGCTTTTAATCTTTATGCTATATTTGGATGATAATATCCCATGACAACATGTCATATAGAATAAGTAGTGTCACTCTATGCATAATAATGCATGACATTTATAGCTTATAAATCTAAAGATATATATATATATATATTACTTGTATGTTTTTAATAATATTATATTTCATCTAGATAATATTATTTTAGGAAGCATGCAATTAACAATATAAGACATAATCTGTGTATCGTTCAAAAAGGAAAAACCAACTTTAAAATATTAAGTGGGACATGGAAAATTCAGTATAATTTTTCCACGAGCTCTATTGTTAGTTCAATAATAAAATTATATATATACCTCGACTTTATGATACGAAGATGCTTTCTACAGAGGATATATATATATATTAGATTTTTTATTTAATGAACTTATTTAAAGATAAGATCGAAATATTTTTCAATATATTGATCACCTTAACGGTGGGTACATGATTTGAATGATACGTAAATTGAAACAATGGTTATACAATCAACAAAATTTATTATTAACCATCCTTACGAAACTCTGTTAATAAATTTTAGCCTAAAAGTTAATGATAATTACTTATCATGTTTCGACATGAAAGTAAATAATATAATAGTTAATTAGGTCTAGTAAGTGAAGGCATGACTTCTTCAATAGATAGCTTGCCAAAACAGTACAAGATTATCGTTATAATAAAATAACATCCACTTATGGTTTTTTGCATTTTAAGTTTTTTATTGCGAATATTACTAGTTTCAATGTGTTTATGTATGTGTGTTTCATTTTTCAGAAAATGTCTTCCCTAAGCCCACTCATTATTATTCTGAGTCAAAATAAATTCACTAGCGAGAACTATATAGATTGGAAAAAAAATCTATTTATAGTCCTGACTGTTGAAAATTACAAATATGTTTTAATCCAGCCATGCCATTTTGAACTAGTAGAGGATGCTAGTAGAAATCAGAGAAGGCTTTATGAGAAATGGCAAAAAACTAATGAAATGGTAAAAGCCTCGATTTCTAATATTCTGCAGACTAAACATCAGAATATGGAGACAATCACTGAAATTAGAGAAAGTCTTCAATAGATGTTTGGGCAGAGTATTCGTTCTATAAGGCAAGTAGGGCTGAAAAGTGTTATGAACTTCAAGATAGGAAAAGGCACAAGAATTTGTGATCATGTCCTCAAAATGATGGACTATTTGAATGAAGCCGAGATTCAAGATGCACAAATCGATGATAACTTAAAAATTGATATGGTGTTAGAATCTCTACCTGAAACATTCAAGGAGTTTAAAGTCAATTATAACATGAATAAAAGAACCATGACCTTAACAAAATTAATAAACGAACTTCATTTAGCTGAAGAGATTTATTTTGTGAATAGGAAAGTTGGGAATAGGAAACAGTCTACTAAGAAAGATGGTAAGCCCAAAGGCAAGTGCTTTAAATGTAGACAGAAAGGTCATTGGAAAAAGGACTGTACTAAGATTGTGAAATTAGGTATGGAAAATCTTTTATTCATAGAGGCCTGTTTAGTTCAGAGTCCTATTGACACTTAGGTTTGTGATTCTGGAGCAACTAATCATATTTGTAATTTACTTTTTTTTTGTTTCAAGAAACCAGGAAACTAAGTGAAGGAAGCATGAAGCTGCAGTTAGGGACAAGCTAGTTTGTGTCAGCACAGAAGACTGAATCTATTTTATTATCTTTTAATAATGACACTCTAGTTTTGAATAATTGTCTTTATGTTCCAGACATTAAGAGGAATTTAATTTTGGTAGCTTGTTTATCAAAATAATAGTATATTGTAAACTTTAGTTCCTCTGTTTCTATTTTTAAAAATAATAGACTAATATGTTCTGATATATTGAAAGATAATTTACATCATCTAAGTCCCTTGATCCATTCTATACATAACACAGTGATTGCAAATAATGAGCATATATATGTATCTAAGAAAAAAAAGATTTCTTCCAACCAATGTCACATCTAGCATTTATGCTTGGGTCATATAAACCTAAGTAGGATAAAAAATGATTAAATATGGGCTTCTAGGTCCATTAGAAAATGAATCATTGCCACTTTGTGAATCTTATTTAGAAGCAAAAATGACTAAAAGGCCTTTTTCGGCCAAAGGAATACGTACAATTGTACCACTTGAATTAGTATATACAGATGTATGTGAACCAATTTATGTACAAGCTCAAGGTGGTTATGAGTATTTCATCACTTTCACTGATGATTATTCAATATACAGTTATGTTTATCTAATCCGTTATAAGTCAGAAGCTCTTGAAAAATTCAATGAATATATGACTGAGACAGAAAAGCAATTAGGTAAGAACATAAAGAAGCTTTGATTCGATCGAGGTGGTTAATTGGCATCTGTCGTCCACCCTACCCTTTGCTATAGTTAAGAAATTAACAGAATTTTGACAAGATGACAATTTTGCCCTTAAAACATGTAAATGTGATACTGGGATAGAAACGATATGTCGTTCTCTTTTAATTAAATATATTATTTTTAGACGATATGTCATTTTACTTAATACAACAATATGACATGTCGTTTTACTAGAACATAACTGTATAACATGTCGTTTTACTATAACATAACTGTACGAAATGTCGTTTACTAAAATGTAAATGTATGACATGTCATCTTATTTGAGTAAAATGAGAATGTTTTACAAACGACATGTTGGTCACTGAAATGATTAATGATCAAGCGCACTAAGTAATCGAAGGCTCATAGTACTTCCTTCTCTTGATCCAGCCTTTTCTTCGCTTCGGTAATGAATCACCTACTAAAAAAAGAGGCAGGCCTGCACACCCTATTTGAGATGAGACTATTAAGGCAGGTGATGGAATGTTTCATTAGGGAAGAGATGAAGGGGCCTAAGCACGGCGGATGCCGTACACTTGAGTAGCAAAGGAAAGTGAGATCATACCTATTTTTTCAGGCCTGTTTGGACATACGATTCCTGCGGAAGATCAAGTTGGTGAGTCGTGTGATGGGAAACATTCCCGCATGGTTCAGAGAGCACTGAATTAGAATGAGAGGTTCACCACCACATCATTGCATGCAAGGGGAGCTCGCTCGATTCGCAAATTAGTACGATTCATAATTCACTTTTGACTCCGTGTTCGATAGCCTGACTGTAGTGATGTTAATTTTGGTTACATTCATAAGTAGTTTGGTCCATCTGTATTCCATTTCATATATGTCTGAGGATCTGCATAGCCCACGATTTATGTGTTATTTATCCATTTTTACTTTTTTTATGCTAATGTTGGTGACTGGAGATAACTTTATTCAATTATTCCTGGGATAAGGGGGAGTAGGTCTTGCTTCATATTTGTTAATTCATTTATGGTTTACACGACTTCAGGCAGATAAAACAGTTATCAAAGCTATGCTTATCAATCGAGCAGGTGATTTTGGATTAGTTATTGGGATTTTAGGTCGTTTTACTCTCTTTCAAACAGTATACTTTTCAACCACTTTTGCTTGTGCTAGTGTCCCTAGAAATTCTTGGATTTTTAACAATATAAGATTGAATGCCATAACTCTTATTTGTATTTTACTTGTTATTGGTAGAAATAAATAACGCAAGAATTTAACGTGGTCTGGCAATTATTCCTATGTCTACGGGAGCAAGAGAAAATAATTATATTATTAACAATTATTTATAGTATAATATTTAAGTAAAGAAACTCACTTCCCATAACCCAAATATATCCAGTACTCTCATACACACTTGAAAGAAAATAATTCTCAATTACTAACACTCTCCAATTGCTCACTTTCACAATAATTCTCTAATGGATTATTTCTCTATCAATTTGAAACTCTCAAATTCTCTCAAGTTTGGGAAGCCTTAGAAATGAATAAGCTTTTGCTATTTATAAGAAAAACTTCACCAACCATGCAACAAAAGCCTTCAACAATAGGTAAAAACTTCAATAATTTGGCACCATTTTCTTTATTTCGGTGCCAAACTATACTTACCAATTGAAAGCCTTGCATGCTAGTTGTGGAAAACATGTCAGCCATATGTTTGTTGAAAATTAGCATTTTTAGTGCTGACTTTTCTACAATTCTCTATCTTGGGTGCAATATATTGTTGACTACAATCCTTCTTAAACAATAACCCAACATCAACTATCCCATACAGGTATCGGAGAATCCACTTAACCGCAAGACAATTGTCTTTACAGGGATTATGCATGTATCGAACAGCCATACTCACAGCTTGAGATATATCAGGCCTAGTGCACACCATAGCATACATAAGATTACCTACAGCACTAACATATGGAACATGAGCCATGTAGTCACGCTCCTCTTTGGAAGAAGGACATGAAGAAGAGCTTAATTTGAAATGAAGAGTTTGAGGATACATGCCAGTTTAGTTTTGTCATCTATACTGAACCTTTCTAGTACCTTCTTCAAATAAAACTTTTTAGTCAACCACATGCTTCCATTCTTTGTCTCTGTGAATTTCCATCCCAAGTATTCTCTGTGCATCACCCAAATCTTTCATCTCGAACTCAGAAGCCAGCTACTTTTTTAATCTCTCAATCTCACCTTTATTCTTCGAAGCTATAAGCATATTGTCCATATAGAGTAACAAATAGATGAAAGCTCCATTTTGTAATCTTCTAAAGTAAACGCAGTGATCGTGTTCACTTCTAGTGAATTTCTGTCCTTATATAAATTGATCAAATCTCTTGTACTACTGTTTTGGAGATTGTTTCAATTCGTACAAAGATTTAATCAATCTACACACATGATGCTCCTTTCCAGCAACTTTGAAACTATAAGGTTGAGTCATATAGATTTTTTATTCCAAATCTCCATGTAAGAACGCTGTCTTAACATCCAATTGAGTCAACTCTAACTTATATTCTGCTGCCAAGGTAAGTAGGATACGAATGGAAGTATGTTTTACAACTAGAGAGAAAACTTCATTATAGTCAATACTTCCTTCTGAACAAAACCTTTCGCTACGAGTCGAGCTTTGTATCGAGGAGTTGATTGATTTTAAGATTATTGCTTCTTGGTGTGGACCCATTTATTGCTAATAGCTTTTTTTCCTTTAGGTAACGCTATAAGTTCCCAAATTTGGTTTTGATAGAGATATTTCATCTCTTTCTCTATGGCTAACTTCCACTGATTACTTTCGTTACTGCGTAATGCTTCACTGAAAGTGTAGAGGATGTCATCATCAATAACTAGAAGTGCATATGGTACCACCATGTCTTTTGCAAGCCATCCGGGTTTTTTTATCACTCTTTTTGGCCTCATTGTTGCTATGGTCTCATTTTCATTATCTACATCTTCAGTTGTTTCTTCCTCTTTTAGAACATCAATAGAAATAACATCTTCTTCAACTCTTGGTGTCACTTCCAAAGTTGAACTTTTTTCTATAGAACTAACTGGTACATATAGAATTGCATCAAACTCCATCTACTGTAATGTCTCATTAGTTTTGTTCTCCGCCTGCTGAGAACTTGAAACCTTCAACATAGAAGCTTCATCAAATGTGACACCTCTGTTATACACAAAATTTTTATCTTCAAGATCCCAAACCTTAAAACCTTTAACTTCACATTTGAATCCCATAAAGATAGTTTTTTTTGTACGAAGATCGAGTTTATCATTTTTTACATGATAATAAATTGGACATCCAAACACACAAATAGAGTTATAGTCTTGTGCATGTTTCCAGACCACATTTCCATAGGAGTTTTACCTCCAATTACAGCAGAAGGCAACCAGTTTATTAAGTGAATTGCGTAGCTCACAGCCTTAGCCCAAAACTTTTTATCTAAACCAGCATTAGATAACATATACCGTACTTTCTCTAGTAAAGTGATTAATACGTTCAGCCACACTATTTTTTTGCGAAGTATGTCTCACTGTGAAATGTCTTTTTATACCCTCACTCTGGCATACTTGCAAGAACGAATCAGAAGTATATTCACCCCCATTATCAGAACGTAATACTTTGATCTTTGCCAATTTGCATCTCAACCAATTTCTTCTATTTCACGAAAATCTCTAGAACTTCATCGTTTGCTCGTATAGTGTACACCCACACACGCCTAGAGAAATCATCAATAAATGTAACAAAATAATAGCTTCTACCAATTGATGCAATCTTGGTTAGTCTTCATACATCACTGTGAACATATTCAAGGATTTCATGAGTATCGTGATTAATTTACAGATTCTAGTGCCTTTTAAAAGCCTATGTCTCATCAGAGTTTGCAAAGACTTCTCTCCAGTAAGTCCTAATCGTAAATGCCATTGGTGCCACTATGTGCCTCAGCAACATTAACTTCATCAGTAATACCTCCCTTCAAATAGTACAAATAGTGACGCCTGAAACCTTGCAGAATTACCATAAATCTATATGTGAACTTCATTTTACCATTTTTAATGGTAACCTTATAGCCTTTAGCTTCTAGAGCACCCACAAAAATTAGATTTTTCTTTAAAGTTGGAACATATCTAACTTCTTTTAGTTCTCTGATCATTGCATCAAACATTTTAAGCCGAATTGTTCCTATCCCTATTGCATGACAAGATTGATAATTTCCTATCACAACTACTCAAGATTCTAAATTACGAAAATCTGTAAACCATTCCCTAATAGGGACACAAATGATTGGTTGCTCCGGTATCAAGTATCCACTCACTTGTAATAATCATATATGTTGTAGGCGTAATACTTAGTGAATAATCAGAGTCATTATCTTTTAGTGCCATGTTTGCTGCTACTGATTTCTTCTCATCTCTTTTCTAAGCCTTCGGATAATCTTTCCTCCAATAGCCCTTTTCATGACAAAAGGCACACTCATCTCAAGCTATATTTCTACTTCTTGGAACGAGAATTCTTTCCACCATGCTTTTTTTTTTCTCCATAGTCATTTATCTGGCTATTAAAGCTTTAGATTATGCTTTTTTGAAATGTTTATCATTATTCCGAATCTCCAAATTAGCCAATACTGTACAAACATCTTTGAAGATAATCACGTTTTTCTCATATATCAAGGTAGTCACAAAATGGCTATACTCTTCTAGCAATGAGTACAGCAGAATTATAGCCTTGATTTCATCCTTAATATCCATATTAAGATTCTTCAAATCAGCAAGTAAATTTTCAAATCTTGAGATATAATCGTGCTTTGACACCTTATGCTTCATTCGAAAGCCATACACCTAGCTCATTACATGAAGACGATTTTTAGGACTTTTCAGCAAGTATTTTTCCTCTAATGTACACCACAAAATCATCGTACACTCCTCATCTTTCACCAGATATTTTACCTCTTTTATCAAATAAGATATGATTTGACCACAAGCTTTCTCGTTCATACGATCCAAAGTTTCTTCGTCATACAAATGTCTTTTATTTTTCAGAACAACATCGAGATCGATTTGAATAAGGGTATCCATAACTTTACGCTTCTACAAGTCAAAGTTGATTTTCCCATCAAAATTTTCAATATCGATCTTCTGGCCTCTAATAACAGGTGCTGTATGACGATATGATACATCTTGCCTCCCACCTGAAATGTCTCCTGAAATAATTTGGGTAGATCTCTCCCCAATTCTAGAAGTTTCATCTCTACCATTTTCTCAACAAACTATTCACACTTGAAAGATAGTCTCTATGATGTTAATTTCGCATGAATATATGCATAAGAAAATTTACCAAGAGAGTAGAGGGGTCACAACGATCTCACTTAAAACCCAAACTCCTTAGACTCTTATCGCCTTGTTGACAGAACTTTCCTAAACATGCATAAATACACACTAGTTACAATAGATTATCTCCCAAGTACAAATGGCCGTCTCTATCGTATCTATAAACAGTACTGTATTTTTAGATAGTACATATTTATGAATAGTATTGTATACATGAACAGTACTATATACCCCAAGTATGAACCTTTGGCTTTAATACCACTTGTTGTGCGCGGAATGCAGAATCAAGCACACTAAGTAATTATAGAAAATAAATGACACAAGAATTTAATGTGGTTCGGCGATTATGCCTACGTCTACGGGAGTAAGAGAAAATAATTGTATTATTAACAATTATTTAGAGTACAATATTTAAGTAAAGAAATTCACTTCTCATAGCCCAAATACACCCAGTACTCTCATACACACTTGAAAGAAAATAACTCTCAATTGTCCACACTCTCCAATTGCTCACTCTCACAATAATTCTCTAATAAATTATTTCTCTCTGAATTTAAAACTCTCTCAAATTCTCTCAAGTTTGGGATGCCTTAACAATGAATAAGCTCTTGCTATTTATAAGAAAAAATTCACCAACCATGCAACAAAAGTCTTCAATAATTGATAAAAACTTCAATAATTTGGTACCATTTTCTTTATTTCGATACCAAACTCTACTTACCAATTTGAAAGCCTTGCATGCTAGTTGTGGAAAAGATGTCAGTGTTTGTTGAAAATTAGCATTTTTAGTGCTAACTTTTTTACAATGTCATTTGTTCAGACGACATATCGTTTAAAAAAAATACTAAAATATAAAGAAACACGCATAACACACATACTGGATCTCTTCTTCTCTTCACACACATACAACAAAAATGTAATGGGGAAGCTGGTAGCACACTCACACGTATGGTAATTTTTCTTAAAGAGATTCCTTTTCATATAAGTTAAGAGATTGCCTCTCATTTGTCATGCTGTCTCTAATCGAAAGTGTTTTCGGTATGATGGTGTGCGAATGACTTTCCCTTTGCTTTTTTGTAATACTTTGTAAAGAAAATAGAAGAAGAGAAAATATCAAATCGTGTGTGCTGCGCATATTTCCTTTTGTTACACTACTTTTTCTAATAATAAAACTACATGCCATCTAATAACTTTCAAATTAAACGGCATGTCATCCATTAATGTTCAATATAAACGACATAACGGCCAAAAAAATATTGTCATTATAAGACGATATGTTATACAAATATATTACAATACAATGACATATCATATAGTTATATTTCTATAAAGTGACATGTTGTCCGTAAAGCAATATATTTCACTTAAAAAGAACAACATATCGCTTTTTATCACAACTTTTCCTATTTTAAAAGACTAACTATCTCTATGACGTCAGTATATTCTGACGGTTGGTAACGGATTGATGGACAGCAGAAACGTTTTACTAACTTAAAGTATACTAGTGATACATGTTAAAACATGTTAAAAGTATTATAATACAAATGATATTAGTAACATTTAAGGGCATATGACTGATAATTTTCCTTTAATTTAAAAACTTAAAATCTTATTCACATTTTTCAAAAACTAAATAAATAATTTTGATTTAAAATTTTCAAAGCACACTGATTTGTACTTTAAAATGCCAATTCTTGTATTACATTTTCATTTGATTCCTTTCCAAAAGCAGAGCCTGCAATTGGGTTAGGTTCCTAATTTCAACTGAGATATGACCAGACATTTGATTGAAATATAAGAATAAAGATAATTTGTTTTCAAATGTTCATTAACCAATTTGGGATTGGACAAGTTAATAAGCTCATGGAAAGGTCCAAAGAGGCGAGCTAGTTAAGATTAATTAAAAGCAATCCAGGACAACGAATACGAAGGAAAATCATTACTAGAAACTGACACAATCAAACGACTCAACAGGATAAGATTACCGAGAGAAGTCGAAATTTTACCTTGCAAATTATACATTTTCATTTAAAATTTAAAATCTCATTAATATTTTTCAAAAACTAAATAAATAATTTAATTTAAAATTTAAAAATCTATAATCATGTACAAAAATATATTGATGGAAACTTCAAAAATATATAATATACGTTACAAACGGATATCTGTAGCCCAAGTTATGAACTTTTGGAAGATACTCCACAACCATCCTATATCATCGAACGTAAACAATAATAAGGCTTTACTTGAAACCTGTCATTGTGGGTGTAAATAAGCATAGGTAAAAGCTTAGACAATAAGAGCAAAATAAGCCCACTGATCAATGTATACAAGATGAATAATATGCATATGAAATTGGAATTTAGATTAGTATATGAACTAGATTTTATCTTTAGAAATCATATGGATTTAAATATTATATTTCATCATATTTTATAGATTATGGAGCTAACGAAGAATTACTAAAAATATGATCGATTTATTTAACAAAGGTGATTAATTTCTATAGCTAATCTACTACTTTTGTATAGGATGCTTTGGTTAGATTCAAATTTGTCCCGAAATGTAAATTAACCTTAATGGAAGAAAAGGTTTGTGTAATGAATTAGCCATAATACCATCACTCTTATTTCAAAATTTTAAACCAAATTATTATATGTACTACCTAATAACTCATTGTTTGGGTTGCCCCCAAGAGTGTTGTTGGGTTGGTCACCATGCTCGCTGTAGAGCCGTGGAAGCTCGGATTCTATTCTTGGTGGTGGGAAGAGGGTTAAAAAATTATATTTGGACTTATCCACTTCCCTTTTCTTTTAAAGAAAAAAAAAACTCATTGTTTGGGTTAACTGCACTTGCTTTAACTCTAACATAGTAGGTTCTAGTCTCTTCGGTGACTGAAAATTTATTACTCTGTTAGGTTCGAGTACTGTCTAATAACTCATTGTTTGGGTTAATTGTACATTCTTAACTCTAAAATAGAAGGTTCTAGTCTCTTCAGTGACTATAAAAATTTATTGTTTTGTTAGGCTTTAAATGAGATTTAGGGCCAGTTTAGTAATGTTGTAGCTTTCAAAATAATTGTTGTTAGCTGTGTTGCAGAAATCAATTAGTTATGAAAAAAATTCATATAAATGTTTAGTAAAATTTACTTTAAAGAATAATGTGAGTTTTAACAACAATTATATACATTTGATAAATCTTATTATTAAATTGCTATGAAAATATAAATGATTGAATTGAATATAATATTGAATTAAATTTATTTAAACATTTATGAACCAATATATTATATATTTTTTATTATGTATATATAATAATTGATAATTAGATTCAATTATTGAAATAAATATTATTAATTTTATTTTTTATTTTGTTATCTTAATATAAATAGTAATAATAATAATCTCTATAAAGTTAATGATTTATTTTCTAATAAATAAGGATAGTTTTAAATTTTTAAAATATATATGAACATATATATAAAATTGCATTAAATTTAAAAGTGATTTTAAAAATCATATTTTAAATAGTTATTCGGTCCTTATTTTTTTTAAATCTGCCATATGAAGAGATGATTTCACCAAAAGTATTTTCTAAAAAAATTCACTAAATACCAAAATTAATTTTAACTTTTCAAAAGCAATCACAAATGAGCCCTTAATTGTCTTAAACTTTGACTGATTGCATATAATATTCAAAAGAAAAAAAAAATACTTGTCAAGTGAACTACTTAATTGAGGTAAGGATTCTTTAGGGAGTCCTTTCATTTAGGTGTGTTACAAGTACCTCAGCTAAAATAGTTTCTGAAAAGAAAATTAATTTGATAACAACTCTTTGTCATTTATTTATTTTTTAGGTTTTATGATCTCAAATTTAAAATAGAAAAGGAATTTATATATTTTATCATCTATTCATAATTTAAGTCATTATACTTTGATTTTAAAGGAATTTTATTAACTCAATTTAGAGCATAGATAAGAGCATAGACTGGTGTTTCTCTTACGTCATTGAAGTCAAATTTTATGAGTTGTTTTAATCATTATTACAATGATTTGGAAAATAATTATGATATTTTCTCAATTATAAGAAATGTATTTGTAGAAGTGGTACAAATATGTATCATTGATAAATAAATTAATAAATTTACATTTATAGAATTCGATAATGTTGGATGAGCAAGAAGATCTGAGCTTTATATCAATTTCTTTTCTTAAATTATTTGATGATTTTATTATTCTTGGTGCTTTGAATTATGAAGTTGCTTCCTAGTTCACTTCCATATAAATAAATATAATAAAAATACAATAGATTTGGTATATCTTGAAATTTATTTGAATAGAAAAAATTTATTTAAAAATTGAGGGGAAGAAAAATACATCATGATCAAATTCCCTATTGTTGTCAAGAACATCCCTCCATTGCTTTTATATTTGAAAACTAATTAAAATTACATTTTGTAATTGAGTAGATAATTATTTTTGTTTCCTCCAATAACTTATTAATAGACAGAAGAATATGATGTTTCTTAATTTGTAATTTATTCAATTTGTGAATAATAACTTATTCCTATAATATATAAAATTCATTCAAATGATATGCTTAATATCATTTTAATGTCGCGTTACATGCTTCTTATAATGAGTATGATATATCGTGTATAATATATTTCTCGCTTGTATATGTGTGGAAACATACTAATTCTCCCTCCAATAATTCTACTTTGAGCATAAAACACTTGTATCAGAAGACATTTTTTCCCCCATCAAGTTTTGATTTGTAACATGTTCCGCTAGTTTAGTTTTTCTTTAAGGATATTTTTTCATAAGTATTCGTGAGATATAATTGATATATGTTTTGATGTTAAACTACAATGTACTTGTTGTTATCAAAATTTAGGCCTATTTTAGAACTATTATATTATGACATTAAGTTGTTCCAAATTATAGCCTTAGTTAAATTAAAGGAATATCTAAAATAGTAAATATTTATTTAATCCCTATATTTTGAGTTAAGTGTCTGTTTAATATCTATATTTTTTAAAATAGATTATACTCCTACCCATACTTTTTCTTTCCTTTTACAATAATACCTTACTACAATATTATTGAAGATATTAATGAAAAAAATATAAATTTATCAAATTACCCTTAAAAGTAAAATAAAAATTATTCTGAATATTTTTTATTAGTTTACTTTTTAGAATAATTTGGTAAATTAATTTTTTATTAAAAAAATTAGTAACATTATTGCAAAGATATTGAACATTACTTTAAATTTGCTGGTATTATTTTATTTATAAATGGTTATTAGCATGATTATTGCAATGATACATAAAATTCTGGCTGTTTCATACTGTATTTATTTCTTAATTTGTTAATACATAATTATTGGCTAATTACTAATTATTTTTTTATAGATAAAAAATTAATGCCAATAATATTATTGCAAAGTTATTAATGTAAAAGCTAAGAAAAAAACAAGTGCAAGATTGTAATATTTAATAATAGGGTGTTGAGGTATTTTTTTTTAAATATAAGAGCTGTACAAATACTTAAGTTAAAACATATAGACAAAAAGAACACTCACCATATTTAAAAAATAAAATATTTACCATTTTTCTAAAAATATAATATTTCACTCTTCTTTTTTCCTTTTTTTTCTCACTTACTTTTCAAAATTTTCTACTTATTCTTACACATAAGTATAGAATAAAAAAATATCTTATAAATTATCCGATTATTATTTTATCTTATTCTTTTAGAGGAAATTGTCTATATGGTCGAGTCTAGCTCATTTACTATATGCATTGGACATTAATTAATATATGATAAATAAGGTGTCACAACATTACTTTCTAAAGCTAATACGTGAACATAACTGACTCTACGTCATTTTTAAATGCACTGAATAACAATTAACTCCTTATTAAGGGTGAGCAAGATTTGATTCGGTTTTTTTGCTGAAATAAGCTAAGCTGATTCGTTGAACCAACAAAAATAAAATTATAAATCGAATCAAATTGACGGAACCAGATTAGAATTGATTTAGTTTCAAATCTGTTCTGTTTTTTTTTTTTTCAAGTTTTTAACCTTTAAAACTCAATTTTTTTTTTAATTTGGTTATTCTGCTTTGGACTTAGTTTTTTATTCAATTGATTAAACTAATTATTTTTTCTTAATTTGCAAACCATACCAAACTGGTTGTTAGGTTTAGTTCTTCATTACATTTAATTTTTTTTGGCTCACCCTCATTTTTTTATAACTAAGAAATAATGAGTGTTTATGTGGCTAGACCTACAACTGTCCGCACCGAACATTTATTGATTTTTGAATTTTAATAGAAAAGATATTAGAACTAAAATAAAGACTTCAAGTTCCTGAGTGAGAGTGTCCGAGTTCGTCCTCACTGGACACTAGTTAAATTTTTATAAATTCAAGATGATCAAGATCGATTAATGACACCGCCAATTAATATTTTTTTAAAAAATAAATAACATGTTATTTTAAAATATAAAATCTCTAACATATAAAAAAGCGTACTGATTTATATTTTAAAATGCCAATTATTTGTTACATTATCAATTAATTGTCAATTACAATATTATAAAAAGTTTAATACACGACTCGGTTCAGCACTGATTGTAATAAGATTCACCAATCGATTTATTCAAGATTAATAATATGCATATGAAATGGGAATATAGATCTGTATATGAATTATATTTTGCAGATTCTGGAGATGAGCAAGAATTACACGAAAATATGATCCACACAGCAGTCATACTTTCTATTGGTTGGTTTAATTATTAGATTTAAAATTGTCCAGAAACTTAAATTAGTTTTAATGGAAGATGTTTTATATAATGAAAGAGCCTTAATAGCATTACTATTATTTAAAAAAAATGGTTTAATTATAAATATAATGAAAAAAATTAGTTTAATTGTAAATCTAGTGAAAAAATTAATTTAATTATAAATAAAATAAATAAAATTAATCTGATTATCAATATAAAAAAATTTAAAATTTAATTTTAATCACTAACTTTATTTTAAAAAGAAAACTGTAAAAAAGCATCTTTGTCCTTAAAGTCTTTCTATGAAATACATTACCCTATTAAATAACAGAATTTTAATAACTGAGGTGATAAAAAAACTCGCGTACATAAATTTTCTCTCAACGAATGCCGTTGCACATTAGTAGAAAACGTGCGGTTTACACTTTGCACAAGTATCCATCCACGTGGTCATCTGAATTAGTGGCAGAATACGTAATTAATTTGAATTACTAGAAGCCTCTTTTTGAGTACTCTCCTTCAATTCGATAAAATAAAACAAATAAATAACAATAATTTATGAAGCTCTCCCCCACACTTAACAGGAAACTGTACAAACAAAAATGCAGCAGGCAGCACAGCACAGCACTCATTTTCAGACACTAAACCGCAATTATTGAAAGGTAACTATCTCTTTTTCCCTTCTCTATTCATTTTCACTTAAAACCTTCCAACCTCTGTTTGGATCCCGAGAAACTGCCAGAAAACTTTTTAAAAAATGTAAAACATTTTTAATCTTTTAGAAGATCGAATTCATACGCTTTAGCTACATTATTAGTTCCATATATAAGTAACAATCGTGTTTTTTTTTTCTTCTTTTTCCATTTTCTGGCATTGATTTAGTTATTTGGCGACGATACTTCGATTCAGATCCCGTAGCTAAGTGTATAATGCTTTTGTTTGTTTAGTTGTTTACTTGTAGAAGTGTTTTCAGAGGCGTTAATGCAGCTTATTTGATGATAAATTATGTGTGAATTGAGAATAATCATAAGGATCAAAACTAGCAGCTAGTCTTTTATCTTCATTAATTTATTAGTTTGTTTACATATGTGTATCCTGATGTTTTCGTCGTATTTGTTAGCTTTCGTTTAGTATTTCTCTAAGTGTCTTCTTAACTCTCATTCTTCTGCAGGTTGAATGTATGGTTTCTTGTTCACTATGGCAAGCTCATAATTGGCTGAACATGTCAATGTTTGGTTTCTAAGTACTTGTACTTTCAGTACTTGAACGCAAGCCCCTATCGTTGGGAGCTTGTTCGTCTCCTGAACAATTTTGTTATATTAGATAATTATCATTGTGAGGCAGTGTAGCTCTTTGACAGGGAGGTTTTCTAATCAGATTTTGGTTCATATGGATGTTAAAAGTGCTCTAAGCTCCAAGGACGTAAAAAAGCATCGTCCATTGACCCCATTTAGGGTGTTCAGTGGTCTAATTTGCTTACTGGTTCTGCTTTCAACAGCATTTACAATGATAATATATTGTGGCTTTCCAAGTGCCATCATGTTGCGACTTTTGAGCGTACATTACAGCAGGAAATTAACATCCTTTTTCTTTGGCGCTTGGCTAGCATTATGGCCTTTTCTCTTTGAAAAAATAAACAAGACTAAAGTTGTTTTTTGCGGAGAGACTGTTCCTGCAAAGGAGCGTGTTTTGCTTATTGCAAATCACAGAACTGAGGTGGACTGGATGTATTTGTGGGACTTCGCATTGCGAAAGGGATGCCATGGATATATTAAGTATATCCTTAAGAGCAGTTTGATGAAATTACCTCTATTTGGTTGGGGGTTTCACATTATGGAGTTCATTTCAGTGGAGAGAAAGTGGGAGGTTGATGAATCAAACTTGCATAAAATGCTTTCAACTTTTAAAGATCCTAGAGACCCTCTCTGGCTTGCTATTTTCCCAGAAGGCACCGATTTCACGTAATTTCTTCTTTCAATCATTTAGAAGTTTGGATACTCTGTATTCCTCAATTAGTTTTGATATACATCCAGACAATGTTTTAGTATTAATTTTCTTCTACAGCATACCATGAATCATGATGCATTTCTTTTAGTGTCATTTAAATGCATTAAATCTCTGAATTTACTTTCTTCCTTTTAATGAAGTGAACAGAAATGCTTAAGAAGTCAAAAATATGCAGCTGAAAATGGCTTACCCATCCTAAAAAATGTGCTGCTTCCTAAAACAAAGGGCTTTTGTGCCTGCTTGGAAGATTTGAGGGGGTCACTGGATGCAGGTTTCTAATTTTTTTTTTTCTCCTCTATGCTTTGCTTCTTTGTAGTATTCAACTGCATGTTCTCTGCTTGTAGTAACTCTTTTGAACTCTCTCCCAGTGATCTTGGTCTGTAAGGATCGTATTAATGTAATATAGCTGTGATTTTTATATGACTGTTTGACTGAGGAAAATCTTGTTAACCTAAATAAATCTATATTTAAGAAAATGATTATTTTACCTGCCAATGTGATTGATGAAAAGTCTTTGTATTTATGGAAAGTCTTTGTACTAGCATTGATAACATATAAGATCATGTCAGTCAAACTAAAAAGAACTTAAAAAGATGCTTGGTTTCCAGTTCAATTTCATGGCTGGTTCTTTTTTGCAATCTTACTACATAGTAAAATTTTGAGCTCACTAATTGTCTAGACACAAACTAACCTTTGTCTCTTGCAAGCTCAAAATTTTTTATATGACCTGGAATTTGGATCAAATTTCATTTTCTATACAGATGGCTGAACTTTGACCGTCATTAGGTGCCTTGGTGTTTTGTTCATTCAATGGCTAGGCAAGATTTGAGTTTGGTTTACTTGATAATAAATTCAGCTTTTAGGAAATTAACAACCTTTTTAAGAGTCCTTAGCTCTTCGCTGTAGTTGCTGATTTTTTTCTTCTTTTCCCCTTGTTGCTTTAGAATATGCAGTGTTATCTTGCCTCTGAATTGTCTTTAGTTTTTAGAATGTTTGTTTTCTAAATCTGCATATCATACAATGCACAGTAGTTGACATCTCATCCATTCTTTTGTTAATTAGCTTGTCTTTTTACGACCCTAATATCCTATACAAGATCAGGCCAGTACTAATTCGAAAACAATCTTTTTTACTATAATTTTATCAAAGCATCATTGTGTCTTCTATTTACCTGCTTCTTTTCAATATTCATTTGTTTGCATTCTGTACTACTTCAGTTTATGACTTGACCATTGGGTACAAGCATCGGTGCCCAACTTTCTTGGACAATGTCTTTGGGGTGGACCCTTCTGAAGTTCATATTCATGTCCGACGTATCCCTACTGTTGACATCCCAGCATCTGAAGAGGTGGTCACTGCATGGTTGATGAATAAATTTCAGCTCAAGGACAAGCTGCTTTCTGATTTTCATTCCCAAGGCCATTTCCCTCACCAAGGTACAGAAGCAGAGCTCTCAACAGTTAAGTGCCTTGTAAATTTTGTGGCAGTAATTGCCTTGACTATTACAACTACCTATTTCATATTTTTCTCTTCTGTTTGGTTTAAAGTTTATGTATCTTTATCTTGTACCTATTTGGCTTTTGCCACCTATTTCAATGTCCGCCCAAAGCCAGTTCTTGGCCTTGTGAAAGCTATGTTTAGTCACAAGGTTCTTGGCCTTGTGAAAGCTATGTTTAGTCACAAGCTATCCCAGCACTGAACCGACGCAAATGTGTTGCTAGACTTATGCTAATGTACCATGTTCTTGTTTTGGTTATCTGGTGGTTGCTTTGTTATTGTCTAGTTTGTGGCTGTGAGATTTATTGTACTACTGATTAATAATTACAATGAACATTGTAACGCTAGAACTTCAAATATTCATTGACTAAAAATAGAAAAAGAAAAAAACTGTTTGTATAAATATTACATTATTTTTTCTTGATCCACTGGTGTCTGGACCCAACAAACAATTTAACAAATTAATGAAATTCACATCATCATCATCCCATTGTCATTGAACATGAAAATCAGATAAATGTTCCATAAGAAATAACACTTAAGAAGATCAAGCATCATCGTTCTTTTCAATTGTTGGTATGTTTTATGATCCTTTGCAGAACCACTGTCCTTGCCCTTCTGATATCACGGCTACACGTATCAGCTTGCACACTCAAATCCTCAACGTTCTTCATGAACACACCCAACTTCTTCTTTATCTCCTCCACTCCAATCTTCACAGCTTCTTCTTCAATCACAAAATCAACATTCTGTAAAAGTGCTTCGATCTCTATCTCCAGTCTATCGATGAGAATCCGAATGTTGTCCAAGTCTTTAATGGCGACATATGTGCCCACTTGCATTGAGCTGATCATCTCCTTCTGTCCTTTCAATGCATTTTCATAGTTTTTCCACAGAGAATCAATCCATTTCCCCATGGATCCCAATGGGATGGAAGCAGCAGCAGCAAGAGCTGCAGCAACAGGCGGGGCAGCCATGGCCGCGGCCACAACTGAGCAGATCAACACAGTAGCAAAAGTAGCAGCAAAGATGATACTCGAAACCTTCCGCCAAGAATGGATGTACTTCAGTTTCTTATCCAGCTTGTTCTTCCGAAGTTGCAACTTCTCAAGCATCGACATTTGTTGCTTATAAACAGATTGAAAGATTTGAAAGAACTCTTCGGTGAAAGGATCACCAGCAGCCTTGAAATTCTTCAACTCCTCCAAAGTCCTCACATACCTATGCCCAGCTCCCATCTCATTCTCCTCCTCGAACTGCTGCAGTGCAACAAGAATCAGCAGCTGGCTATCGCGAGCACGTTTCAAGCACTTCTCTAAGGCGGTACAGAAATCAAGAGTCTGCAAGCTACTTTCGAAGTACTCCTCAACGAGCTCGAACAATTCTTGACTCTTCCATATATCTTTCTTGCATTCCAAGATAACTTTAACAACCTCTTGGTTCATCTCCAAAAGGCATTCAGTCACCTCCTTCAAAGAATCAAAGGAAAGTGCTCGAACCTCAACGCCTGCAGCCAGAGTATTAATCACATGACTGGTTCGAGCTTGCAAGGTGGTGTCAAACGTCTGCAAGTCCGTATCAAGCCTACACGCCGCTTCATAGGAGCTGAGTTCTGTTATAAACTGCGATGATGTTTCACTTGTCTTCTTGCTCATATTTCCTCCCATGTCTTCAGTACAAAAATAAATCAATCAATCAAATATTTACACTGCCAGTTGTGGGATATACAACAATCTTGATTATGCAAATTCTATGATAAAAGATTGAATTTTTCTTTGACAAGAGAACAAAACGTATGAGGTAAGGCAAAGGGAATATGATGGGGTAATCTTTATGTATAAAAAGGTGAGTTTACAGAGGAGATGTAGAAAAAACCAGAGGTGAATGAGGAATGGAGTAGCTTAAAGAGAATTAAAACAGTTAAGGGCCAAGCAAATTATAAAAAAAAAAAAACGAGGGTTGGGATGAGAGATTTAAAGCATTAGCTTGCACGCATGAGTAAAATAAAATGAAATGATCATCATCATCATTATCATCATCAATACACGCATATATATAAATAGATCTACATAAAAATAAGAAATCAAGCCCAGGAAGCAATATATTGTGTGTGTGTGTGTGTGTCTCTCTCTCTCTCTCTATAAATTTTCTTTACAATTTCAACGCGCAAAGCAAATGTTACCAAACAAAAGGAAAGAGCTGTAACTAGCTTTTGAAGCTGGCTTCTGCTCCAAGACTGGCATGTAAAGTAACATAACATAAGTGGAAGAAACACGTGGGTGAAAGCGAAAACACTAAACGAGGGACTTCAGTGAATAATTTGTGTTTTTCTGGGGCCAGCAAGCTAATTTAAAAAGTAAGCAGCGGCAATTTTTTGGGCGAAATGACGAGATTAGCCTTTTCTCTCATCACACGGGTGATTTAAGTTTATCCAATTGATTATGCATCCCTAATCTTGCTATTACGTAGTAATTATAGAGCGATGCTATTGCTAATTATATGCATGTTGACTGTTGAGTTTTGTAAAGTCCTTTTCAAGATATATGAAGAAAGTTGGCTAGTGTGACGCATAGTGTTGATACTATGAAATTAAGTAATGTTGATCAAAAATTTCAAAGGCTTCAAATAAAAAATGAACTTCAGTAATTTAGGAAAAAAATTTTACAATTAAGGATATGTAGTAGAACTCTGATAAATTAAATTAACAATTAAGATCAAGTGTGTACATGTATGAAACTTCTGAAAAAAAGACTGTATATTAATTAATCAAAATAAAAAAAAATAAGGGATGCTAAAAAATTTTCCTTAATTTAGAATATACGTCTCATTTTCTTCCTCGTGCATGTTGTTTTAAAAAAGAAATGTTATTGTTAGTTCTATGGTATATAATTCCATTATATTACAATTAGGAAAGCCAGGTTTCAATTTTTTTTTTTTTTTTTGGTGAAATCCTTCTCACAAAAGCATACGTTACATTTCCTCGTTAGTGAAAAATGCACCAGGAATATATATAAAAGAAGAACAATGCAAGATCATTAATAAAAGCAAACATACCCAGTTGATTGTTCTAGAGATTTGCCGATAAATAATTCACCAAAAGCATAAAATCAAAGCAGCTTCTCCAATGTAATTAATTTTCACCAATGAAGGGTGCCTTAGCTTCGATGGTTGAGTGAATGTAGTTAGCAGCACACAAGCTATCATTTGGTTATTTATAACTGAAAATTGAAACTTGCTAGCCAAGAAAATTCAACATTTTCCCACTTTTAAAATTTTGAAAATTATATCTATAATCCACGTAAAAAAGGTCGTCATGATACCGAAATTCAGTTGCTAATCATTTGTATTTTCTTTTCCATCAATGTATATTTGCATATTTATAGGGCAATACGTGACAAATTAAAAGGATGATACATAACAATTTTATGTGTAAGAAAGAAATTAATTATAGTTTATAATAAAATTATAGAAAAAAAAAAAATTTCCCCTTCCGACTTATTTTAATATTATCATATGATAATTATTTAAAATTTTAGGTCATTATGTGTGCTAAGAATCATTATATTAATACTTAACATATGTGTACATTGAAAACTTGGAGCAATTATGTAGTAAAAGTTATGATATTAATTGTACAGAAATGGCTAAAAGACAACCGTTATCCTGAAATTAGGTTTCTATAAATGTATACAATGTTCACACAAATAAATAATAAGCTTCTAATTAAATTCTATAATTCAGTGACTGTTTCGTAATTTTGAACACATCCTGGGATGTTTTATTTTGTAGGGGGTCAAGTTGTTTTCTCAGGAAAGCTACGCGGTCACACTCAGACGACACGTCAGGCTAGAAGACGCGTGGCAGTAATTTAGTGGGCCCCATCAATGCGAGGAGAGTTCAAAAACCTTGATTCTACGCTACGTCACAGAAGAATCTTCCTCCCATCACGTGCTCTGATCACTCCCGATTACCGGTTCGGCGTACTTTTTATTTAACGAGACACGAGACACGTGATTTTGTTGTTTGCAAAATCTTTTTGTAAATAAAGATGATGAAGAAAAGGGATCAGACCATCTTCTCAAATTTAACCTTACTGCAGCAGTTGGATTTTGATTCCTGGTATTATGCAAAAAAAAAGAGTATCATGCATCCGCATTTTCTTAGAGAATAAGATTTAACTTTAATGTTGTGTATCTTTTCGGATATATAATATGATGAGTTTTGATTTTATGTTGATCCACGCAAGTTATAACAATTGAGAAGATAAAATACTTTATGGAGCATAGCTACAAATGTGAAGACCTTTTATAATATCTTATAAATAAATATTTGAAATTATTTTTTTAATTATTAGACAATTAGAACCAATTTTATTTAGGATATATAATTACTATGTTTTAGGAATAATATCGTTATACGAGTTCTAGTTCTAATGTTGTAACTGATAATTTTATATTACAAATCACGTACAATATGTAGTTACATTATTGTTTATGGCCGGATTGAGAAGTAGATGTATGTGACAATTTAATTTCAGCTTTAAATGCGATTTGGACTATAACATATGTTAAGTTAATTTTCTTTTTCCTTTTTTGGAAGAATATGTTAAGTTAATTTTAATTTTATTACTCCCAAGATCGAGTTGAATATATATAATTGATTATCGTTCCATTCAATCTATGTGAACTTGGCTTGAATGTATTCATTGCCCTAAAGCCAGTCATGCAATCCACGATAAACTCAACTTGCAATTATACTATTAATTAATATTAGTGGTACTTATACACTTATAGGCAATAACAATAATATAAGTCTTGATGTTCCAAAATTGTACGTAAAAGAATGGCTTAATCAACCAAAACATCATAACCAACCAAATATTTGAAAGCAAACAATCAAAACCAATCATTTTGTTGTGTACTATACGAAGTTGGAATATAATTAATCAAAACCCAAGTCAAAGTAATTGAAACTAATATTAGCTAGGTTTTAGGTTCTATTTGGAATTGATATATTGTAACTTGTAAGTTACATTTGTTGTAAAAAGAAATTATAACTATAAAATAAAAATTAATAGTATGCAGTAAATATAATTTTTAAATAAAAATTTAAATAAAATTAAAAAATATATAATAGATTTTTCATCATACAATTACAACATCAAATTAACTTAGTTTTTAAAGTACAACAATAAATATTTACTAAATATTTTAGTACTATAACTTAAAAGTTATAATTACTTAATCTTAATCATAATTGTTTAATCTTAATCTTAAATAGGATCTTAATAGTAATAATATACCTCTTATAATCGTCTCAATTTTTTTTTTTATTTTAAAGTTTGTAATAATTTCTAGAAGGTATCATTCAAGTCTGTAACATATTAATGAAATTTTTTTAATATACAAATATAGTTCATCACAATAGAGTTGTTGTTAAAGGTCTCGATTGATTTGATATTCTAACAAATATTTTATTTCATTTTTTTTATAAAAAAAAATGAATAAAAATATTTTTAATACGGTGATGATTATGGAGATCAATGGTCAAATTCATTTCACCACCAGTAGAAAATTTGGGTTAAGTCTCAAAGTGCTCCCTATCTCACAGTATATATACTTGGTTCTTAAGACAAAAAACCGTCTTTTTGCAGTTGCTTCAAATCAAATACTTAGAAAAAGGACATCACCAATGCAAAAGCACCGCAGCCCGCTCCGTGTGAAACCGCCCTGTGCCGACGCGTGTCGTATAAAGTTGAAGCGACGTAACCGGCTCTTTCTCTTTCTCTTTCGGCCCAATTGATCAAGTTCACTGTTAATTTTTTAATGTGGACGTCTAAATTTCATCCATTCTTATGAACTTATACTTTTTTAAAAATATTTTATCTATACTTTTTTTTATTTAGCTTTTTTATCTCAAAATATTTTATATATGATCGTCGTGACTCCATTGTTGGTCGTTCTACTTTTTTCAAACCCTTTTTTGAAAGAGAAATTCTATAATAATTTTAAAGTATCATGTTAATGATATAACAAATAAATAATGAATCACCACAAAAGATAAAAGTCCACGATTAAGTATTCAAAAACTTAATTACACCACAATGCACCAAAAAGTTTTCATTTCAAGTAATCATAAATTAAAGGATTGGTTATGACACAAAGAAATTTGACGTTTAAGATGATTAATTACTTTACATTCTAAATTGTAATATAATCACTCCAAAAAAGAAAAAAAAAAAAAGCATACAAAATCAATATCATATGTAGGAGTGTCTGTTTGTTAGTGTGTGTGTATATATATATAATAATCATCTCTAAACTAAGTTATAAATATGTAGCCGCTGCATAGTTACAAAAATCAGAGGCCCGAATCTGAGCATGCATGACTCTTATGTACGTGGATATGAATTAGGTATTATATAGATAAATGGACAGCTTCATGGTTCACGTCACATGCTTTAGTCCCTTCAACGATATAAATTAAGTTCCCAAAACGCAAACGCAATCCCTTGCCAACACCAATGTAGTCCCGTGACCCCAATTGGCCCATAGTAACGCCAATTTTGCCAACTTCATGTTCACGAGCACAAAGAATTTTGTGTCCTTTCAGAATCAAAACCATGCATATGCTTAACCCTAAACCATCAAACTGTCTCGTCCATTAATTTCTATATAAACTAACTCATCCTTCCCGCAAATTCCAACCCAAAAACAAGAAGTTTTTTTCTTTGAAAAAAAAAGGTAAAAGAGAGATGGAGGCATATGTAAAGCTTCTCATTTTGGCAGTGATTCTAGGGCTAGCCATTGGCTCCGTGCCCACGGGGGTCAACGGCGATGGTTTGTGCCGCATGACCAAGGACGGTCTTACGGCTTGCCAAGCGGCTGTGGCTGCCTTGAACCCTTCTCCTCCCTCTACAGCTTGTTGCTCGGCTTTATCTAAGGCTGACTTGCAATGCTTTTGTGTGTTCAAGAACTCCAGGGTTTTGAGTCTTTATGGAATTGACTTCAATCAGGCCATGCAGCTCCCTGCTAAATGCAACCTTGGAGACTCTTTCCATTGCTAAGATGATTTGATGGATCCTGTTAATCTTGTTTGTTTTGGTGTGTTATTAATTTCATCATTTGTTGTGTGTGTGTGTGTTTTTCTTTCTAGTTTTTCTATGAATTAACTATGTATTTTGTGTGGTTAATGCTCAACTTTTTAGTTAAAGTTGTGACAATGTCAAGTAAACTTAACTTGACCGTTTGTTTAATATGAATTACTCGTTCTTGCCTGATTTGATGAACAATTGATATATAATTAAGTATGTATATAACCTATTGATCTCCAAGACGTTACAATTATGAAGTTAATTATAATGACGTCTATAAAATTAAAAAGTAATATTCAATTCTTAAACGTGAACTTATTTTCAGAAAATAATTATTACTCAATGAGGTAATGGAATTGTCATTTTTGCGAAGATTATATATGTTTATTTATGTACAAGTACTACTCAAAGAAATCGAGCGTGAAAAAGCAGAGTTGTTTATTAATTAATAATCATCTTGTGATAATATTGTCGTATCCGATTTTGGCTGACATACGTTAGGTTAAGTTACTTTTTATAGAGAAATTAATGGCCTTTCAAATTTAATCATATATGAAGGTCGTATTGAATATTTAGTTCCCGTATTATAATATCGATTGAACTAAATATAATAGGGAAATATACATTTTCTGCGGTGACTATAATTGTTGTTGATATTTCGACCCAAGTAAATATTTTTAAAATTATAATGAAAGCTTTTAACGTTAATTCGTAGTCGAAGAGATATAACTTTGGTTTCTTTTACAAATAAGTATTGGTTCAATCGTTAAGGTCTTTTACTTATACATCATATTAAAAAAAAAAGAGATATTCGAATCTCCCACATTAATATATATTAGTTATCCAAAAAAAAGTTAGATTTGATTTCAAATGGAACTATTTGTACTTTAAAAATTATTATGGACATTCTAATTTTAATAAAATTATGTATTGTAAAAAGATTATGGTTCAGTGTTAAGCTGAGTTTTTACTGAGTATTGAATCAATGATTAGATTATTTTAAATTTTTACTTCATTTTATTTATCTTATCAAAAAATTAATGATTCAGTGCTTAGAAAAAACTTAGCTTAGTATTAAATCCTTATCCATTATAAAAACACCCATCATCTGAATTACTTTTAATAATAATTTATTATAAGTTAAGATTATATAATTATTTTAAACAACCATAGAGCACACTCATTATTCAATTTATAATTCTTACTTTTATTTTTAACATCTTAATTACTATTTAGATGAACAATGAAGAAATCAATTTTGATAAAAATTTTGATTACAAAGTATGTATGATACATTTTACTTTCAAACAAATAAAATGAAACAAAAATGTTGTAAAAGAACACCTTTTTTCCCTCCCTTTGCCCCTCTTTTTCATCTTCTTCATCTTTTCGTCTTCTTCTTCTCCTCTTTTTTTTTTTTCTATAAGTATTTAAGGAGTTATTATTATTATTATTATGTTCTCATTGAAAGTTATTTTAGGCATAAAATTTAATATTAAACATAAGTAAAGTAAACAAAAAATTAATAGCTAAAATGATGTTACATAATTTTTTTACAATTGAACTTAACTATTTTGTTGCAAGTATCTATTAAATATCTTAGAATTAATATACTTAATAGTTTTATTAGTGTTTTAAGTAAATAAAGTTAATGAATTTAAATAGTTTAAGTAATGATGTTTTTTAAATTTTAAAGAGTGTACAAAGTAAAACTTAATTTTTTTTATAATTAGTATCTCGATTTGTAGAGTAATAGAGTGTTCAAATTTTAAAGCAATATTTAGAGTACAAATAATCTTAGCCTTTGATTTATTTATAAGAAAAAAACTATAAAAGATGTGTGAACAACAAAACTATTAAATCAACTTTTTTTTTTCATATTCTGTATAAATAAAACAACAGTGTTACAACATTAATTCATGCATGTGTTTATTATTAGCGTGCATAGCACACTTTACAATAGAAATTAAATTTTTATTTCAAAAAATCATAAACAATTGGCAATGCCAAGCTTCAAAACCATCTCCTTCCAGGCACAAGGGAAGTCCTAGAATTAACCCATTTGTAACTGTTTTGTTTTAATTTGCTTCATTTTGAAAATGCAACAATTAAACCATCTTGGTAAATATCTATATATCGATAGCTCATGTTTAATTACCATGTTATGTGCACACTTGAATCAGTGATATTTTTATTCCACAACAATTGTACTTCAATTACTAAGTTATCTATGCAATTTTTACTTAATAACTAGTAATTTTTAATGATGTTACGCTAATAGTCCCAACTTTGAATGTGTAAAGTATCAACAGTAGTCGGATATATTTAGTCTAACTCAAAGTTCTATTAATAGATGTTTATGCATATTGTTGATATGGAAATTTGTCGTTTGTGTTAACATGCATATTTTCATACAAATATGTTTTGAATTGATTAAATTTGAAGAAGTTTTAAATATATTGTTTTTAATTTTATGCACTAATTTGAAATAGTTTTGAAAACTTTAAAATTTTACAAGTATTGTTTGAAATTCTGGAATGAACCTGTATGAATAAGTTTATAAAGTTTTTAGGCTATAACATAATTTCTGAAAGTTTTAAGGCAACTCTATAATTTTAGAAAGATTTCACTGCAGTAGTTTCATTGTAGCAAATAGCTAACTGTTATTAAGATACTGATGAACAGACAGTGTCTAGAGAGCTACTATTTGCATATGGAAGATAATGGTTAACCGACATTTAAAATTCTGCATAACGGCTAGTTTGACAAAGATAACAATGAACTAATATCTCTATAACGGTGAACCGAAAGTGTTCAGAAAGTTAATAACAGCTAGTTTTCAACTCCGACTATAAAATGACTCATTCAAATCCAAATTAAGGTTAGACAACTACTATTATTACAGAGTATATTACTGCAATATGAGCTTAAAAGGTTGTGTAGTCTTTTTCATTTTATTCACATATTGAGCTATCATTTGCGATCAACCATATTATGTGAGAGAAATCTTTGTAAACACTTAGGTTAAGAGATTGAAGATATTCTCTTATTGTCTTATTGTAAAGGTCTATTAACACCTTGGAAGTCAAGTGTAAATGTTGTTGAAGCCTTAGAGGCACACTTAGTGAAATTCTCAAGCCTGATGAGCTTTGAGGCATAGACGTAGGCACAGTTGATCGAAACACGTAAAAATTACGTGTTTGCATTTTTTTATCCCTCTCTCTTTTACTCTACTACACTTTATCTTCATTATTTCTAATTTGGTTGATTTGATTGAGTTGTGATTAGTTTTAATTTAGAAATATTTTTAGAAACACAATTCACCTTCCCTCTTAGGTTACATAGCTAGTATTTCATTTGGTATCAGAGCATTGTGCCCTTATTTTGACTTAATTATCTAAAGCTAAAGATATATGGCAATTGCCACTAGACCATCATTTTTTTTATGGAAATGATTGTCTTTATTGGAAAACTAGAATGAGAATTCACATACATGCCTTAGATTATGAAATTTGAAAGATCGTTAATGATGGAACATTCGTACCTGTTGTGAAAAATGAAAAAGGGGAAGATATCCCCAAATCGTCTAGCCAATAGAGTGAGGAAAAGAAGAGAAAATTGTCTCTAAACTCTAAAGCTATTAATGCATTATTTTGTGCACTTGATAAGAAATAATTCTATAAAGCGTCTAGTTGTGAGAGTGCACGAAAAATTTAGAGCAAACTTGAGGTTATCTATAAGGAGACAAATCAAATAAGTCCAAAATCAGTCGATACACTAGACAATATGAATTGCTCCAAATAAAATTAAATGAAAGTGTTTATTCGATGTACACTAGATTTATAGACATTGTGAATACCCAAAGAGCCCCTTGAAAAATGAGACATTTCCATACCATATTTTCAAGTTATCAAAAACTTTATATGGCTTGAAATAAGTACCTAGAGTATGGTATTATAGACTTAAGAATTTTTTGCTGGATAATAGTTTCTTAATAGGTAAAGCTGACACAACTCTTTTTATTAAGTATAGGAACAAAGATACTCTTGTTATTCAAATTTATATTGATGATATTATCTTTAGTTATACTAATAAGTTGTTATCTAAGGAATTTTCTTCATATATGAGTAAAGAATTCGAAATGAGTATGATGAGAGAACTGAAGTATTTCCTTGGACGGCAAATAAAATAAAACAAGGAAGAAATTTTCATAAACTATGCCAAGTATGTAAAAAATTTACTCAAACGGCTCGGTTATGAAAATAGAATAGCAAAAAGCATTTTAATGACTACAGCCATTAAAATAGACAAAGATGAAAAAAGTAAAGAAGTTGAAATTAAGACATATTGAGGTATGATCAAATCATTACTCTATTTGACTGCTAGTAAGCCTAATATTATGTTTAGTGTATGCTCGTGTGCTAAATTCAATCATGTCCTAAAGAATCTCATTTTTTGTAATCAGTGAGAGTAGTATTAAAACTTTATTAGAAGATGTTGGTTGGAAAAATACCATGTCTATTGATATGAGCCTATGTATCTAACCTTGGTCGAGTATTGTACTCCAACATGAAAATTTCATAAATATAAAAAATCAAATCATTACAAATGTGGGATAAATGCAAATTGAGTTAATGCATTTGACCTTGATAAGATCATTAGCACTCCATATGAAGGTTTAAACCTATACACATTTAGGAAAGAACTAAGTTTTAATGATTTTTAACATACTGATAGAATTATGAACATTTATAAGCGTTGAGACCTATATGATGATCTTTATTCTTTTCCTTTAGGTCTTATCTTTTACCTTTCCAAATTAAGATTCTCCATAGAATTTTGCAACATGTTGTTACTCCTAGACGGGGTTAAACTGATGAGGTCACTATGTTAGATATTGACCTTTTAGATTCTATTATACGGAGGCGACCAATTAGCATAGGTTATACCAAATTCCAACATACATTGCGCACCCTCGTATTGAACAATCGATTACTCCAATATTGTAGCATCATCACTAGAATCCGCAGGGGGGTTTCATGTGCTTCTTTAGGAGCCCACATTTGATGTAGCTAAAAGGTTAAGACGAAAGGCCATCACAGTTTTATGATTCAATAAGAGAAGTAAGAAGTGGATAAAGACATCTTTAGTGAATAATTGAGATATATTGGTTGCAGTTGATGATGACAAGATATTGAATGATATCTACTCGGCTCATATACTTTTTGATTTTTTATTAAGAGCTAGAGCTTAGGCAGTTGCTTATCCCACTGGGGCAAAGTCTTTAGCAGCACATACTGACATGGATATCGACGAGCCTCTAGTTGCTGAGGAGCCTCCTGCACCTACCGAGCCTCTGGTCTCTGATAGCCCTAATAACATATTTTAGAAGAGATTAGATCTTTTTCTATGCGGAAGACTGAGCTTCAGTCTCAGCTCACTACTTATCATGCTTAAACACAGTCTCAAATAGATGTTTTCCAAGCTTAGACGCAAGCTCAATTGAGTGCCGTCTTGTTCTAGCAGTAACAGATCATAAACCAGTAGCAGCAAATTATAAATACTCAACAATGTCTTCTCTCGACTCTTCATGTTCCTCTACCAAGTTCTCCATCTCATCCACCATATTAGCTTTATGGTTTTTTGCATCTTATGTATTTTGCACATACATTTCCATCCATTTCTGCATTTTGCATTTATTTATTTGTTTTGGATGTTTATGATGTTTTTTTTTTGGAAAAAATGACTCGTTATATGATGATTTTGATGTTTAGTTTTGGATGGATATTGTTTTTGGATGTTGGATTTAAATTTTGGTTTAGTTGATGGCATTAAGATGATATTGTCATTGGTGATGGAAGATTTATAATTATTGGAAGACTTTTCATCTGTTTGTATTTTGGGATATATTTAATTTTAAAGGTATATTTTGTTGAAATTTTTTCTCATCTATCAAGGACAAATTTTCTATATCCTTTTTTCCATTTCCAGTATCTTATATTTTATAAAGAATAGAGAATGTGTTCATAGTAGAATGTATTTTTAATATGTTTTCAAATTTTGATACTAAATGCTTTGAAATAGTTTTTGGAATCAAATGATCTATTTAGGGGGAGCACATACTTACAGAAAGTACAAAATTTTCAAAAAATATTTCTTTAAAGAGTTTATCATAATAAAAAATAGAGAGAATGTTAACATATATATTTTCATACTAATGATTTTAATGATAACAAACATGTTTTGAATTGATTAAATTTAAAGAAGTTTTAAATTAGTTGTTTTTAAGTTTATAGACTAATTTGAAATAATTTTAAAAATTTTGAAATCAACAAGTATTATTTGAAATTCTATAATGAACCTATATGAATATGTTTATAAAATTTTGGGCCATTATATAGTTTCAAAAATTTTTTAGGATAGTTATATATTTTTGGAAAGATTTCATTGTAGCAGTTTCACTGTAGCAAACAGTTAACCATTATTAAAATAAGGATAAATCGACAGTGTTCAGAGAGCTAACATTTACATATGGAAGATAACGGTGAACTGACATCCAAATAACAATGAACTAACAATTTGAAATTCTGTATAACGCTTAGTTTGACAAAGATAACAGTGAATTAACATTGCCTAGAAAGTCAATAATAATTAGTTTTTAATTCTAACTATAAAATGACTCATTCAAATCAAAATCAAGGTTGGACAACTATTATTATTACAGAGCACATTACTATAATTTGAGCTTAAAATTTTGTGCAGTCGTTTTTATTTTATTCACACATTGAGCTATCATTTGTGATTAAACATATTGTGTAAGATAAATATTTGTAAACCTGATTGTAAAATCAAGTTGAGTAGTTATAAGTGTTGGGATACACTTGGGTCAAGAGATAGAAGATAATCTCTTGTTATAAAGGTCCATTGACACACTGTAAGTTCAGTGTTAGCGTTGTTGAAGCCTTGGAGGTACGCTTAGTAAAATCCTCAAGTCCAATGAGCTTGGAGGCATGGACGTAAGCATAGTTAACTGAATCACATAAAAATCGCATGTTTGCATTTCTCTATCTCTTACTCTTTTATTATACTTTTAGTTTATTTGATTGAGTTGTGTTTAGTTTTAATTTAATAATATTTTTAAAAATCTAATTCACCTCCCTTCTTGGGTTACATAGCTAGCATTTCAACTTGTACCACCTCGAGGTAGTTAGGATCTCCAGGGGAGAAATTTGGATCTCTCAAAGGCAGGAACAACGATCACAAGATGGGAATTAAAGATCCCTCGAGGTAGGAAATAATAAACTCTTAACTGAGACCTTCAATTGGTCAAAGAGACCAAGCCAACGAGGCAGAAATGTCAGGATACTATTTATCAACAATAAAGAATCACTGAAGCACAATAAAAATGGGTGAAAAAGTTGGCTACCCAAGTGTACGAAAGTAGAGGCACGGCTTCCACTTTTGAAAATGAGCTCTACTACCTTGTCATCCAAGGGGTTAGGATTATACCAGTTGCACCACCACCCAATGACCTCCTAAAATAAAGAAAATGGAGTTATAACCACCATGGATCACATCATTCCTACAAGGCAACAAGGCCACCACGCCCACAATACCCCCAAATATAGGGGAACAATACCCACTCTAAGAATCATGCCCCATTTTCTTATCCATAAAGGTATTTATAAGGCAAAATCTCCAAAAAAAAAAAAAAAAAAAAGGTATGATCACTTGAGCAAACTAAAACTCTTCGAATTTAACTCCAAAAAGCACTATATTGACTTAAGCATCAAAGCTGTTACACTGGAAACCACCACTTTCGGCCTTATTTCATTGCTTTTCTTATTTGTTACTGTGTGTGCTATCTCCATCTGTTGCACTTAGGTCAACCGAAAGCGAGAAAAAAATCAGGCGTCAGCACATATGATTCTCATGAATTGACAAGCTGAAAAAAAAAAAATGGAGGTTGGATTAGAAAAAACACTAATATGGATAATATTCATGTAATTTTTGGTCATTCAATTACTCTCACTCATGATCCCAACAGCAATATTGTATCTTGTTCAAATAAAAATTATGCTCGTGATTCTGAATGAAAATGAAAATTAATTTATCTTCTAACAAAAAGTAATATAAGGAACAAGCACTAGCAGTTGCTGATTGCATATAAATCGTATTAAATTAAAATAAAAACTTAAACTTATTGAGTTTTGACCTTTCTATCAATACATGTTCAAAAAAATAAATACAAGCATACCAAGATGTAACTTAATTTATTTCGACACAAATAAAAGTATAACGTTACATTAATCATGCATGAATCCCAATCTCTTATTATTCAAGTGTGTCACTTTGGAGACCAAGACCTAACTCCATTGGTTAGTTGGCAATCTTATCGAGATCGAAGTCTTAAATTTGAGTCTCATGTGTGTGTTTTTAATAATACATAAAAATAAAAATAAAAAAGTGTGTCACTTGATTATTCTGTCATTCCCTCTCACCATTCTAGTAGGCTGAGACAGAAATTTCTTCAGAAAATTCACCCATGAAGCTATGTAACTTTCTTCCCCAATATAATTAATTTTCTCAAAAAATCTTCCACTATCGCCATTCCAGGCTTCAAAACGACCTCCTTCCATGCATCTTCAGCATGCTCAGCATCTATCATACGTCTCTCAAGCACATAGGTGGCATCAATCCGATGGATTTTCCACCCAAGCTCATTCCTCAACCGTTTGATCTTTTCCACTTGCTTATCCGCCAACTTACATGTATTATCCTTCGTTTCTTGAATAGCCTTCTTAAGCAGTAGCTCCATTTTAGTAGTCTCAATTTTCATGTTACTTCCAAATTTTAAATATTCATGCAGCTCCGGGGCCCCGATGGACCGCCGGATGCCCCGGTTGTAATCGGCGTTAGGGTCGAACAAGTCCCTGACCTCGTCGACGAGGCCAGCTTCGATCATTTCATCGACCCGCATCCCGACGTATTTGTATAAAACATGTGGTGTAACATCCATCCAAAGGAAACAACAGTCATAATTAGCCCTAAAGTTAATCACGGGATCTTCAACAAGTGCTTCAATATAAGTATTCGAGCCACCAACGATAATGGGCAGGTGACCATTTTCTATAACTTTGTCGATGGCCCGTAGGGCATGTTCACAGAATTCTTCCACCGGATAGTCAGCCTCTGGGTCTACAAAGCCTAGCAAGTGGTGGGGAACACTATGGCGCTCACACTCGGCGACCTTGTTGGTGGCAATATCCAAGCCTTTGTACACCTGAATCTTGTCCGAATTAATTGCTTCGCCGGAGAAACGAATCGCAAGGTCTATAGATAATTTGGTCTTGCCCGTTGCTGTTGCTCCCATTACGAAGACAACTTTCTTCTTGTCGAAATTCATGGTGGTGATCACTAGTGTGCACACTGCCACCCAAAGAAGAAGAAAATTACGTATTAAAATTAGATGTGGTATTCTGTTTTTGGAATGTAATTACCAGGGTTTCTTTATAAAGAGATTATTATGACGGACAAGCATAGATCATCTATAATAATAATAAAAAAAAAAAAAAAGCTCACATGCAGAAGCAAAATTAATCGAAATTAAATACATGCAAAAATTATATAGAAAATCTAAAGTGCAACATTTTTTTCAAAATCGAAGAAAAAAAGTTTTCTAATTTAAAACATAAAATCAAAAAGAATATTAGTTCTTGGAGACTAACCAATATTTTTTGGGATGTAGATAATCTCCTAATCTCTTTTTTCTCATAATCTATCATAGTGTTTTAAATTTAGTGAAAAAAATGGCTTCATTGTAAATAAAGTGAAAAAATTAAAATTTAAAATTCAATTTTAACCACTTATTTCATTAGAATAGATTAAAAGAAATTGGGAGAGAATTCTAATCCATATTATTGCTACTAAAGTTTATAGTAGCTATTGTTATTGATGGCCTGTAAATAATATAAAGCTTTTCAATTTATTAGAGGTCTCGACAGATTTGATATTCTAACAAATATTTTATTTCATCTTTTATTAAAAAGGATAAAATATTTCTTTTATTTAGTCTTTTATTAAAAAAGCATAAAATATTTTCTATACGGTGATGATTATAAAGATCAATTGTCAAATTCATTTCACCACTAATAGAAAATTTTGGTTAGACTCAAAGTGCTCCATTAGCTCACAATATATATACTTGGTTCTTAAGAATAAAACCATATTTTTTGCAGTAACTTCAAATCAAATACTTGGAAAAAGAACGTCACCAATTGAAAAGGCCCGCTTTAGCCGTCCCGCACCGACGCATGTCCATAACGTTGAAGCGACGCAACCGGCTCTTCTCTCATGCGTTTTAGAGAGCTTGATTTTTTAATATATAGTACCAATCATGGGCTAAATTGAGTAACAATCTCGGCCCAATTGATCAAGTTCTCTATTAATTAAAATTTTTATTTATTTATTTTTAATGTGGACCTCCAAATTTGATTCATTCTTATTAACTTTTACTTTTTCAATATATTTTATCTATATTTTTTTATTTAACATTTTTACTTCAAAATATTTTATATATGATATTGGTTGTGACCCCATTGTTGGTGGGTCTGCTTCTTTTGAACTCTTTTTCAAGAGAAATTCTATAATATTTATAAGGTACTATAATTAACGGTACAATAAGTAAATAATATTATGATATATATATTTATTTTAAAGAATTAATATATAATTTATTATTATATAAAATTTAAATACACATATTATACATATATTAATTAGTTATATTATCTATGATATATTCTAAAATTTCTCTAGAATTTTCTTGGATCATATGAAATCATTGGTAAAATACTACAATTGTGGTTAAATCTTTAATGCTATAAACTTTCAGTGCCCTCACACTTATTGCAAAAGGACTTGAATTCTCTCATATTCTTTTGTTTCTCCTAATTTATCTTAGTAAAATAAGTGGTTAAGATTAAATTTTGAATTTTATTTTTTTTCATTTTATTTACAATTAAATTATTTTTTCACTAGATTTAAAAAATTAGAAGAAAAAATAGACTAAGAGATAATCCTCTTCCATTGTAAAAGTAATAGTGTAGCAGATATTATTGCATTTGCCAACTCTATACGATCATGAGCACAAAGAATTAATTTAGTGCCCTTTCATAATCAAAACCGTGCATATGCGTAACCCTAATAAACCATCAAATTGTCTTGTCTATTAATTTCAATATAAACTAACTCATCCTTCCCGCAAATTCCAACCCAAAAACAAGAAGTTTTGGTGGGGAAAAAAAAAAAAAAAGGTAAAAGACAGATCGACGCATACGTAAAGCTTCTCATTTTGGCAGTGATTCTAGAGCTAGCCATTGGCTCCGTGCCCACGGGGGTCAACGGCGATGGCTTGTGCCGCATGACCAAGGACGGTCTTACGGCTTTCCAACCGGCTGTGGCTGCCACCACCCTTCTCCTCCTTCTATAGCTTGTTGCTTGGCTTTATCTAAGGCTGACTTGCCCTGCTGTTGTGTGTTCAAGAACTCTAGGGTTTTGAGTCTTTATGGAATTGACTTCAATCAGGCCATGCAGCTCCCTGTTAAATGCAACCCTGGAGACTCTTTCCATTGCTAAGAAGATTTTATGGGTCCTATTAATCTTGTTTGTTTTCGTGTGTTAGTAATTTCATTTGTCGTGTGTATTTTTCTTTTAAATTGCTCTGCCAATTACTTATTTTTTTTGTGTGGTTAATGCTCAACTTTTTAGTTAAAGTTGTGACAATGTCAAGTAAAATTGACTGTTTGTTTAATCTGATTTAAAATTCACGATTGTTTGGGGAATTATGGGTGTAAATGTGGACCTAGAGCACGATGACATATGGAAAAATGAGTCAAACAAGAAAAACAGATCATTTGACTAAAATGTCAGGATAGCTCCAAGCAACCTGGGAGATAAGCTCTTCAAGAAATGGGCAATTGCGCCAAAATATTATAAGTTATTATCGGAAGTCATAATTTAGTGGTTAGGGTTCGCATGTGAACAGTGCACATCATCATGCGTGAAATAAAAAATATCTCACTTTTGGCTAGATACAAGGAATCAATAGCATTGGAAGATTCTTTTATTGAGAATAAAATAGCGGCATATCAGCTACCTATGAAAAGCACTAAAAAGCAGTTTGACCACTTGTTAGAAAAGCTGCCACACATCACCTACCAAGCTTATAAATGTCACCATCTTGAGAAAGGGGAGCCAATCAAACGCCACGTGTCTCAAATTATGAAAATACCCTCAGTCACACTCTCAAACGATAACCAATTTTCATTATTAAAAATATTGTCTTCATGTACTTCCTCAGCGTATATTCATGAGGTCTATTTTTCACCTTGAAGCAACCAGTGTAAACAGCGGACACCCCCAACTCCACTTGTAACACCAATTGTTGCTCTGTTTTATAGGACAAATCTAGCTAATGTTTGGTGGTCCTCGCCCTCATTTTTATCCTATATTCTTCCCCTTTTCATCAAACATTCAAACCACCTAGGTTACCCTCCTGCATGTTGTGGCAGAACACCTTCCAAATACATCAAGGCATCTGATCTCATATCTACTTACCCTTTCAACCACATATTCTCATTGTTTTGTTTGAGGCCATCCAAAAACCCACCAAAACAATGATCTTGCGTGATTTGATGAACAATTGATATATAATTAAATAGGTATATAACCTATTGATCTCTAAGACCTTACAATTATGAAGTTAATTATAATGAAGTCTGTAACATTAAATGATGTAATATTCAATTCTTGAACATGAACTTGTTTTCAGAAAATTATTATTATTCAATGAGGTAAGGGAATTGTCATTTTTGTGAAGATTATATATGTTTATTGATGCACATGTACTTATAAAAAAAAAAATCGAGCGTGAAAAAGCATAAGTGTTTATTAAGGATTAGGATTCAGTGCAGAGCTGAATATTTGCTGAGTATTGAATTAATGGTTAGAATTATTTTAATTTTTATTTCATTTTATTTATCTTATCTAAAAATTAATGATTCAGTGCTTAGTAAAAACTCAACTCAGTACTAAATCCTTATTCGTTTATTAATTAATAATCGTCATGTAATAATATTGCAACAACCGATTTTGCTTAACATACATTAGTTTTACTTTTTATAGAGAAATTAATGGTCTTTCAAATTTAATTATATATAGAAGGTCCTTTCGAATATTTAGTTCCCGTATGATAATTAACTAAATATAATAAGGAAATACACATTTTCTGCCCTGACTATTATTGTTGTTGATATTTCGACCTAAGTAAATATTTATGAAATTATAATCAAAGCTTTTAACGTTAATTCGTAGTCAAAGAGATATATATATTTGGTTTCTTTTACAAAAACGTATTGGTTCAATCATCAAGATTTTTTATTTGTAAGACACATTAAAAAAAAAACTATATTCGAATCTCACACACTACTATATATTAATTATTAAACAAAGCTAGATTTGATATAGGGTGTGACTATTTACACTTTAAAAATTATTATGCACACTAATTTTAATAAAAATATGTATTACAAAAACATCCATCATATAAATTACTTTTAAGGACAATTTATTATTAGTCAATATTATATAATTATTTTGAACACCTATATAGCACACTAATTTTTTATTTATAATTCTTATTTTTATTTCTAACATCTTAATCAATATTTAGATGAGCAATAAATAATCAATTTTGAGAAAAAAGTTTGACTACAAAGTATGTATTACACTTTTTACTTTTAAAAAATAAAATGAAACAAAAATGCTATAAAAGAACTTCTTTTTTTCCTTTGGCCCTTTTTCTTCATCTTCTTCATCTCTCCGTCGTCTTCTTCTCCTTCTTTTCTTTTTTTTTTTGGGGTAGTATTTTAGGAATATTTCTTATTATTATGTTCTTATTGCAAGTTATTTTAGGTGTAAATTTCAATTTGAACATAAGTAAACAAAAAATTAATAAATAAAATGATGTTAACTTAACTTGATTATATTGTTGTAGGTATCTATTATATCTCTTAAAATTAGTGTGCTTGATAGTCGTATTAGTGTTTTAAGTAAATAAATTTAATTAACTAAAATAATTTAAGTAATGATATTTCTCAAATTTTAAAGAGTGTACAGAGTAAAACTTAATTCTTTTGTAATTAGTATATCAGTGTGCAGAGTAATATAGTATTCAAAGTAATATTTAAAGTACAAATAGTCTCACCGTTCGATTTATTTATAAGAAAAAGAAAAAAAAAATATGTTGATGTTGAAATTTATCATGTCGATTGATAGCTTAATATCAAACTTCAGCATCATCATCAAATTTATTTTTGGTGGGGAAGCGACTTGTTAATCTCCAAGAATATCCTAAAATCACAAAAAAGAGTCAGAGGTTGCCGGATGTTTTTCGAGTGAAAACCCTCTGACACTCAAGTCAGTAATTAGATTTTTATGAAAAAATTTTATATCATCTCTCATATGACTTGAATGCCATTGCCTTAAAAGTAAAAACTTTTCTCTTCCTTTCTGGAGGAGTCAATAGAATGTCAGGAAAAGAACCTTTCATCGTGAGACGAAGAGAGAAAAAAAAAAAAAAAAACCTCTTTTGAAAGAGAAAATCCCCTCCATCATGATGGTCCTCTCCTTTAGAAAATGATAGATCTATCCCTCCTCATCCTTGTCCCCTCTATCATCATGATAATTGTAATTATTATTACCATAATACAGTGGGTCGGTTATATAATTGCTAGTTGGCTGGCTTCATGCTCAGATTTTTTGAAGGAAATAAATGAAGTTTAACTGAATTTTAATTTCTGGTGAATTAATTAAATACCTCTTCAAAACCGATATAGTCGAGGTGTTGTGCTCAAAGTTACCAGGCAATCACCTGGTCAAGATAATTTGTTCAAGATGATCTGCTCAACTGATCGAGATAATTTGCTCCACATGATCTGTTCACTTAGTCGAGATAATCTACTCACCTGGTCAAGATAATATGCTCCAAATGATTTGCTCACCTAATCGAGATAATCTGCTCCAGATGATCTGCTCATCTGGTCAAGATAATCTACTCCAGATGATCTGCTCATCTGGTTGAGATAGTCTGCTCATGGTTACCAAATAACCACCAAATTAAGGTGTTTTGCTTGAGCTCATTAGATAATCATCTTGTCACTCTGATTTACTCTCCAAACACTAGTTCTCCAGTTTCAAGTGTTAAGAGTTTTAATGAATCAAGACTAAAAATTATATAAAGTTTAAAGTGACCTCGAGGTGACTTTCATGAGTTAGTTCAGTCTTTTTAAATTAACGTCATCATAAATAAGACCTTTACATGCCTTATACTATTTTCCTGCTCGCATAATCGTATAGAACATGTTTCATAAGCTTAGGTTTTTACTTCACCTAGAGCAAGTTCTGAGACTTAAAGTCTTTTATCTACTTTAGAACATTTTTCACCCATATAATATCTACTCACCTAATCTTAGTAAAGCAAGATCAAGCAAACTTTGACTTCGTCTTACCTCGATAAGATTTTAAGACTTAAATTCTTTATTTGCTTTAAAACATTTTCGAAATTGACTGCTCGATTTTCGTCTTGTTGAGCATGAGAAGACAAATTCTAGATTTTGTCTCGACTTGAGCAAGCTTTGAGACTTTGAGTCTTTTATTTGCCTTAAATTTTTTTCGAAATTAATTATCTACTTCACTTTTATCTGGTCGAGCATGAGCAGATAATTTTTTTACCCTTGTCTCACTTTGAGCAGGCTTTGAGACTTTGAGTCTTTTTTTTCCTTAAATTTTTTTGTTAAAATTGATCGTCTGCTCAACTTTCGTCTGGTCGAGCATGAGCAAATAAATTTTTGACCCTTGTCTCGCCTTAAGCAGACTTTGAGACTTTGAGTCTTTTATTTACCTTAAAATTTTTTTGAAATTGATTGTTTGCTCGACTTTCTTCTGATCAAGTATGAGCAGACAAATTTTTACTCTTATCTAACCTTAAACAGGCTTTGAGTCTTTTATTTGTCTTAAAATTTTTTTGAAATTGATTGTCTGCTCGACTTTCGTCGGGTCGAGTATGATCAGGAAAATTTTTGACACGCGTCTTTAAATATATTTAAAATTAATTATCTACTCCACTTTCGTCTGGTCGAACATGAGCAGGCAAATATCTGACTCTTATCTCTCCTTGCCCGGCTTTTAGACTTTAAACCTTTTAACCATTTACTAACTTGAGCAACTTTAAGCAACTTTTATCAGTTTAAAGTTTTGTGTCTTACCTATAGCAGGCTTTAAGTTTTTTAACCTTTTACTGACTAAAGTAACTTTAAGTAATTCTTGTCAGTTTAAGGTTTCATAGCTTTCAATCTTTCTACCCGCTTAGAAAAAATTCGACAAGGAAAGAAAAATAATGAATGAACTTTTTCCAAGGAAATTAGAGTTATCTACAGCCAACATTTAGCCTTAACAATTTTGCTAACTTTTTGTATTTCCAACGCTTTTCAACATGCAATTATTGGAAATTATGGCATGTGAATTATTTTCCCATGCATAATAGTAATTTAGCAACAATTAGCTTTATATATATAAAATGTTTGTATTGAATAAATTGACACAGAACCTAGGTTTTAGTTCCCAACTTTGAGTAGCATTCTCTCAAGTATATATAATTATATTTGTAACCACAATATGCAATCGCTATATTGTCTAACATGAGTTCCAGATATTCATTTACTATACTGTTAAAGACAATATCATTTCACGCATTCAAGATTTGCATGAGCAATCTAAATCAATTTTGTAAAATGTTCATCTCTCGGATATCATGTTGAGCCTTTAGTTACTACAGCTCTAATGCATAAAAAAAATTGATAAAAATTGTAGAGCTATGACTCTGTCTATCTTTATCAAAGGCAAGTAAATTAACCCATTAATTGATGGCTGTTAATCTTGCCCAGTCCTTTAATTTCTACTTAGTTCTTAGCTATTTGTCAATCAAATAAAATAATTTTGGCTAATCAACAAATAATAAAGCAATACATAAAATATCAACATATTCAACAAATAATAAAGCAATTATTAATCAATAGTTCAAGCTTATCGGTTTTTCTTATATTGAAAAAATAAATTGAAACTGAACCTGATTTTCCTTGTTAGCTCTGGGTGGCAATCTTTCAAGTCGTAATTAAAAATAACAATTTGTTCTACTTCCCGTATTTTTCCCATGTGATGGATCTCACCAAATTTTTATGGTTTTTTGTATCGAATTCCCCACAGATGGTACCAAAATGTTGATAGGTTGATATCAGACTTCAGCATCATCAAATTTATTTTTTGTAGGGAAGCAACTTGCTAATCTCCAAGAATATCCTGAAATCACAAAAACAGTCAGAGGTCGCAGGATGTTTTTCTAGCAAAAACCCTCCCATACTCAAGTTAGTAATCGGGTTTTTATAGAAAAAATTTATATCATCTCAAATATGGCTTGAATACTATTGCCTTAGAAAAAAAAAAAAAAAAACCTTTTCTCCTCTTTTCCAGAAAATTCAATAGAATGTTAGGAAGAGAACCTTTCATCGTGAAAGGAAGAGAGAAATAGAAAAAAAAAAAACCCTCGTTTGAGAGAGAAAATCCCCTCCATCATGATGGTCCTCTCCTTCAAAAAATGATAGATATATCCCTCATCATTCTTGTCTCCCCCCCCCCCTCATCATGATAATTGTAATTATTATTATCATAATATAGTGAGTCAGTTACATAACTGCTAGTTAGCTGGCTTTATGCTCAGTGAAGGAAAGCTGGTGAATTGGTTAAATACCTCCTCAAAACCTATGTGGTTGAGGTGCTGTGCTCGAATTTACCAAGCAATCATTTAGTCAAGATAATTCGTTCCAGATGATCTGCTCATCTGGTCGAGATAATCTGCTCTATGTGATCTGCTCACCTGATCGAGATAATCTGCTCATGGTTACCAAATAACCACCAAATTAAGGTGTTTTGCTTAAGCTCACCAGATAATCATCTGGTTCTAGTAGTCTGCTCGATGTCACTCTGATTTATTCCCCAAACAAAATCTATAAACAACGATGTGTGAACAACATAACTATTAAATCAACTTATTTTTTCAATATTTGAATAAATAAAAAAAAATTTGTAAATGATGATATTTTTAGAATTTTAAAGAGTGTACAAAATAAAAGTTAATTTTTTATAATTAGTGTATCAGTGTGCAAAATAGTATAGTGTTCAAAGGAATATTTAGAGTACAAATAGTTTCACTCTTTGATTTATTTATTAGAAAAAGAAAAAAAATCTATAAACGAATGATGTGTGAACAACAAATTACTATTAAATCAACTTATTTTTTTTCATATTTGAAACAACAAAATTACATCATTAATTCATGCATGCCTTTATTGTTAGCGTGCATAGCACACTTGTCAATAGAATTAAATTTTATTTCAAAAACTCATCAACAATTGCCAATCCAGGCTTCAAACATCTCCTTCCATGCATGAGGAAAGCTGGGAAGTCCTAGAATTAACCCCCTTTGTAACTGTTTTGTTTTAAATTGCTTCATTTTGAAAGTACAACAATTAAACCATCTTGGTAAAATACCGATATAGTTTTAGCTCATGTTTACCATGTTATCTACACACTTTAATCAGAGATTTTATTACGCAACAGTTATACTTCAACCGCTAGGTTATCTATGTATTTATATTTTCTTTTAAACAAAAAAAGAATTGGATGCGGATCTATGTACTTTTTACTTACCAACTAGTAATTTTTAATGAGTGTACGCTATTGATCCCAATTTCTGGATGTGTCAAATATCAACAGTCGTCATATGTATTTAGTAAAAGTCAAAATTCTATTGATATTCATGTATATGATTCTCATGAATTGAGAAGGTATATTTTGTGTTTGGATTACAAAATTAAATACCTATGTCTAGAGTTAAGATTAATGAAGAAACTCATGAACATACCCAAATAATAGGCTACTCGGGTAATGATTTTCTAAAGGTGACTTTATGTCAAAATGTTCAGATTTGTCTTGCAGTTGTGGATAAAAGCAAATTAAGTAAATTTTCAAGTTGGGTGCGTCTTTTTATCTGCCAAATGCTGGTGCGTGCACCACAAAGTATGATAATTCAATTTGCATAATCTTTTAATAAAAAATAATTTTAATATATAACCTTATATGGATTGTGAACTAAGATCTTCTCACAATCTTTTTTCCTCTTATCTCTCTTTATTTTTCAATGATTGCTCAAGTATATATATTTATTTTAAAAGTTGGCATAATTATCACAAAAAATAAAGACGGCTAAGAGAAAAAAATTTATGAGAAAATCCTTGTTCCTGTAGTATCTATTATGCTGTCCAATTTAAGCACTCGGTATTCAATTTGTCAAAATATAAACAAGAGTTCAGATTCATTTAAAAAGATAAAAAAAAAAAATAAATAAGGTCATGTTTGTTATTCACATAGTGTGTCTTAAAAACTGCAACTGTTGAGGAAAAAAAATTTCAGCTATAAAATAAAAATTCTTTGTATTGTAAATAAGACTTTAAAAAAATTGACAAAAATAATAAAGCTTTTATTTTAAATCATATTAGTATTGGATCAAATCAACCTTACTTTCAAATCATATCAATAAATTAGTATTTACTCAATACTTTAATGTTGTAGTTTTAATTTTAAGTTATATTTGCAGATCCATTCAATCACACTGCCAAACAAAACGTAAAGTGTGTGGTTTGTAAGCTAAAATTGATTTGATCATACACCTATATGATAAAAAACTTATAGTATTTTTAACTAATTTATCCAAATTTTATTTGAAAGTTATGTTTATTACACACTATTAATTTTTTTTCAATAATCATAGTTTTTCTTTCATAGCAGGTATGACTTAAAAGCATCTTGGCTGAAAGAGAAGACCTTGCAGCGGAGCTGCAGCATTTTAATACCAAATAGGGCCTAAGAATTAGAAAAAATTAAAATATTCATGCAATTTGTTGTTAATTGAATTACTCTCATTCATGACCCCAATAGCACTATTGCATCTTCTTCAAATAAAAATCATGCTCGTTATTCTGAATGAAAATGCTAATTAATTTCTCTTCTAACAAAACGTAACATAAAGAACAAGCACTAGCAGTTTCTGATTGCGTATAAATTGTATTAAATTAAAATAAAAACTTAAACTTATAGAGTTTTGACCATACGATGAATACATCTTCAAAATAGAAATACATGCATACCAAGATGTAACTTATTTAATTAATTTCCACATATAAATAAAAGTATATGTAGCTGTCCTATTATGCATGTGTCCCAACATCTTATTGTTCAAGTGTGGCACTTGATTTATCTGTCATTCCCCTCTCACCTTTCTAGTAAGTTGCGACAGAAATTTCTTCATAAAATTCACCCATGAAGCTATGTAACTTTCTTCCCCAATATAATCATTTTTCTTGCTCTTGCTCAAAAAATCTTCCACTATCGCCATTCCAGGCTTCAAAACGACCTCCTTCCATGCATCTTCAGCATCCTCAGCATCTTTCACACGTCTCTCAAGCACATAGGTGGCATCAATCCGATGGATTTTCCACCCAAGCTCATTCCTCAACCGTTTGATCTTTTCCACTTGCTTATCCGCCAACTTACATGTATTATCCTTCGTTTCTTGAATAGCCTTCTTGAGCAGTAGCTCCTTTTTAGTAGTCTCAATTTTCATGTAACTTCCAAATTTTAAATATTCATGCAGCTCCGGGGCCCCGATGGACCGCCGGATGCCCCGGTTGTAATCGGCGTTAGGGTCGAACAAGTCCCTGACCTCGTCGACGAGGCCAGCTTCGACCATTTTATCGACCCGCATCCCGACGTATTTGTATAAAACATGTGGTGCAACATCCATCCAAAGGAAACAACAGTCATAATAAGCCCTAAAGTTAATCACGGGATCTTCAACAAGTGCTTCAATATAAGTATTCGAGCCACCAACGATAATGGGCAGGTGACCATTTTCTATAACTTTGTCGATGGCCCGTAGGGCATGTTCACAGAATTCTTCCACCGGATAGTCAGCCTCTGGGTCTACAAAGCCTAGCAAGTGGTGGGGAACACTATGGCGCTCACACTCGGCGACCTTGTTGGTGGCAATATCCAAGCCTTTGTACACCTGAATCTTGTCCGAATTAATTGCTTCGCCGGAGAAACGAATCGCAAGGTCGATAGATAATTTGGTCTTGCCCGTTGCTGTTGCTCCCATTACGAAGACAACTTTCTTCTTGTCGAAATTCATGGTGGTGATCACTAGTGTGCACGCTGCCACCAAAAGAAGAAGAAAATTACGAATTAAAATTAGATGTGGTATTCCATCAATATTAATAGAAATTAAATACATGGAAAATAACATAAAGTGCAATTTTTTTTCAAAATCGATGGAGAAAAATAACTAAAGATTTCTAATTTAAAAAATAAAAGCCAAAAAGCACAACATTTTTTGGAGATTAACCAATATTCCTGCTGGTAAAGTTTGTAGTAGCAACTGTTATTGGTGGCCTGTAAATGGTATAAGGCTTTTCAATTTATAGTACTCATACAGTCATACCCTCTATAATAGCCAATTTTAATCTGTAGTTTCCATTATGATTTTTTGACAAAACGGAAAAAAAATAACTAAAAATAAAAATTAATAAATGTTCGTGCAAAATAGAATCCAATGTGCGAGAGGTAAGTTTTGGCAACATATATGGAGATTGGATTTCACAAATTAAGAACTTGTGCACGTCAGCAAAATGGACAAATTCATGTACCTGAGCTGTTTTTACGGTACCTAGAATCTGAATTGTTTTTGACAAAAAGGAATGTTTTAATAATGCCCTTATCTATAATAATGCCCTTATCTATAATAACAGTCTATGACTAACAAAATTATAACTCTCACTTTAAAAAAAAAAAAGTTGAGAAGGTGAAAAAAATAAATAAATAAAAGGGACTTGCTCCAAAATCAGTTGTTCGGTATGACTTAATTGCTATATGCTAAATGATTAAGGAGTCATGGAAAGACTAATTTCAGATCAACTATAAAATACTGTAACTTGGCCGCTGCCAAATTCAAAAGAGAGAAAAGAAGGAAAAATAAAAAAAATGGAAATATAAAATTAACAAATATATGAATTGGTAGGGTTGATTTCATTGTCTATTCTTCTTCCCATTATTATTTCAAAAATATAAATACATAACCATTTCATAAACGATTTAACGGCAAAAAATCATTTTGTAGCTGGATTCAATAGCAAAACGAAACATGTGAAGTTCTCTATATAAGATCAAACTATGTTTTAAAAAAAAGGGGGAAAAAAAAGATCATCTCATAATAATATGAAACTATATTTATCGAGGAGATATACATAAATTAACATGATGAGATATATATATGGTCAGTAGTTTACCTATATTTATCGAGGAGAACCATAATGAAATATGTTGTTGCAACCATGGGATTATAATGTTTCTCACTATACTGTTTTATATTTTACATTTCGTTTTCACGATGTATTTAAGATTTCACATTATATATAGACGTTTTTCAGTTATTTAAGATACTAAAACCACCCGTGCTAAAGGGATATGCCGTCGTTTCGTACGTCATCACTCTCAAAATAATTTTATGCCATCATTATCACTGATCACACAGTAATTAATTGTCTGATTACTTAATAATAAAAATAAACTCATATGTCACAATATATTTTTTAACCGAATAATGATAGAAATATTAAATTAATCAATCCTTATATGTACGTAAAAGTTAAGAAAAAAAATATTTTTTATTTTACATAAATTGGCAATACTATGGATACCATTGCGAAAAACGATATTGATACAGCCAATAACAGTTTTAACTCTTTGATAAATTAAGTTGGCAGCATATATGACATGAAAGAATTAGTTGAAAAATAAAATTAGTTATTGAAAATATTATGTAGGCCGTATAATACTTTTATCTAATCAATCTTTTTATGTCACATAAGTTGCTAACTTAGCTGTACAATTATTTAGTGATCATAAATAATTTGAAGAATTCCAGCACCCATCATTTAAAGACAATATCAACTCATTTAATTAAAACTATAGTAGAATAACTTAAGATATATATTCTAAATTCAAATCAATATTATGTTATGAAGTGGAAAATCATTTTATAAAAATAGTAATAAGAACGATAAAAAAAATGGCAATTGTTCAAATTTAAAAAAAAAAATAGTGTTTCTAAATATAAATAATTCATTTAACTTTTCCCTTCTCTTTTCTATTTAGTTTAACTAAAAAAAATTACTTAGTTTAACCAAAAAAAAAGTGTCAAAAGTAAACGTTGTTGAGTGAAAACAAAAGGGGGAAAAAATATTTAACTAAATGATAAAATGTATTTTGCAAGAAAATAAAGAGTGCTAATAAAGGAAAGCATATGCAATAATCATTTTTCATAAATTAAACTAAGGTTAATTAGATTTGCAATAAATCCAAATATAGTAGGAAATATAAAGAGTGCTAATAAAGGAAAGCATATGCAATAATCATTTTTCATAAATTAAACTAAGGTTAATTAGATTTGCAATAAATCCAAATATAGTAGGAAATATATAGTAAATAAACAAAAGACTAGAGGCTACCGAGTGGAGCTACTGGCACCCAGTTAAAGTACACTTAAGACCCTTCTTGTATATTACAATTATAAACTTGGTTGAAATTGCATAAAAAGACAGATATACTTTTTTTTTTCTGAAAATGGGATATTCATTTAAGTAATAGAAGATTTATAAATATAGCCATATTCAAGGACATGCTAGCTATATTGTGAGGAGCATTCATCAGCGTTCTATGAGTTTGAGGCATAAAGCACTTTAAATTTTTTGGTTGCCTTTAATTCTCTACGGAATTTATAAGGTTTAGTCGTTTTCAATAAGAGATTTCTAGCCGTATTAGAGTCAATACAGATTTTAATATATTATAGGATAAAATATATTATATTGGAGTCTAAATCTTTTTTTATCTTATAAATTATTATTGACTTTAATATGGTCAAGAAATTCTGATTAAAACATTTTTATTATAAGGTTGTTATATTTATCTCCAAAAAACTAATCGTTTTTCTCCAACACCAAAATAGAGCATTTGATTTTATAGTGGGGCTAGTCCTGATTCCACAACAATTTGAATGCTAAAATTCATTGCATAATACACTACCACAAAAAAAAGAAAAAAGGATGTATAGCAGGGAATGTTTGTGGCGCAAATTAAAATTTTATGTGGCAATTTTGTAGGAATTCTTATATTAGAAACAGAGTTGTTTTAAGACACTCTATGAGTAATAAGAACCACACTAATATTGGGGTTTAAAATATAAGGTATGTTTTAAATTGAAACGCACAGTTGTAACGTTTAAACTATGATATTAAAATGTTTGGTAAACACTAGTTGCTGTACCTTAAAAGTTAATATAATTTTTCTCTTGTACGATGAAAAATTTATTATATCTTTAATAATTTTGTTAAAATTATTATTTAAAATTTATATTTACTACATATTATTAACTTTTATTTTCTAATTATAATTTTCTATAGAACCTTAATCCCAAACATACACGTAATAGAGTGAGTTTGTTGAAGGTTATTTTTAAAATTAAAAGGAGGTTTCAATAAATAATTATATTATTATAATATATTTTAATGGAGTTTTTTTCGAAAGGAAAAGGGATCTAAGAGTACTTTGAAGAGGTGGCAATAGGCTCAAACTTCCAAACCAGAGTCGGCTTATATGAATCCAGGCCCTTTAAAACCACTAGGGTTTTGACCCGGATACAAGTCTAGGCCCGACTCCTATCTATTTAAAGGCCATTTATAGTACGAAGCAGGAACCATCCATTTCTGCTGCAACGCTTAAGAACCCTAGCTACGGCACACTTTCTTCGATTTAATGGGTGGGTTTGGATGTGCCCGCTCTTTTTTTTTTTCGTTTTTTAAATTATGTGTTGGAAAATGAGGAGCCAGGCCTTCATTAATCCCAAATAAGCTGATTAAAAAAAAAAAAAGTGCTTATTTGATTCATGGGAGGCCAATATCAATCAATATTGGAAGTTTCGCTGGTAACGCCATTTTCTTTTTTCACATAAAGGCGTTCATTAGTAACTCTGCCATACACTTACTTTTTTTTTTTTTTTTCTTCTTTTTTAGCCCCTTTCCCCTCTGCTGTCTTACTCTTTTCATTGGTTCGTTTTGCTCAGTGTTTTATTTTTCCCATTTTTCCTTCTGGGCTTTTTGGCCGAAGTCTCGTAATTTCAATTATTTATCTATTTGTTTTTTTTATTCAGACCAGTGCAAGCTAGGGGCCTGACTTGACTGAGTGTCTTCTTAATTTCTCTCTTAATAACATAATGACGTTCAGTATGCAGATTTTCAAGCTAATGCTTAATAGATTCAACCGATCATTTGATATGATCCAGAATAATAATAAATTACAATAATTATAACGTTATTAGTTATAGAAGCACAAAACTTGCCTGTCCAATAATTTAATTAAATAAATTATCAATTTTTTTAAAATAATTACAGTCTACCGATATAATAGTTTATTGAAAATTTCGATGTATGCAAGTCATACAACAACCAGAAGTTATGCAAATTATACAACAATTTGAAGTTTACTGAAACTCACTCAAAAAATCAACTTTCACTAACAACATTAGAACGACATTCGAGAGAAATCTCTCATCAAAATATTGTTATTCTTCCAAGAGAAGGGGGAAAAAATGGAGAGGATTTTAAAATATATTAACAAATCACAAATTTAATTCGAAATCTCAATCAGAAGCTTACTGAAACTCACTCAAAAAATCAACTTTCACTAACTAACATTAGAACGACATGACATTCGAGAGAAATCTCTCATCAAAATATTGTTACTCTTCCAAGAGAAGGGGGTAAAAAATGGAGAGCATTTTAAAATATATTAACAAATCACAAATTTAATTCGAAATCTTTATTCTTAAGCTTCATATTGGGTCTTTCATTCCAAAAAAAAAAAGCTTGATATAGGGAGGTAACAATTGATTCTGACGGACCAAAATTTCCCAGTCTAAATGAAGTCAGATTGGAATTTGAAGTATTATGTGACATTAACTTGCAAGCAACAAAACTACACTAATGTGCCTTTTAAAAATTATAATCGGACAACTTGAAGATAAGTTGTTGTTCGTAACATGAAAAATGTTCTTCTCATCGCATAATCAAAAATATCTAATCCTGCTCCCAATACTATGGTTTCTCTCAGTATCGAAAGTTAAAATCTACTTGCTGTAAAGGTGAACGATGGTGAAGATAAAGAACCCAGCCATCTGCATCAGAAACCACATCCAATAGATCAGTAACCACCAGAAAACATGTCGGAATCACTTATAGAGAACGCCTATGAGATGATACATAATGATGCTACATTTCTCTTTGACAGAATAAAAAATTTGCACGTTACAACAAAGGAGGAACTGTGTTTTGTGCTTACTACTATAAATTGGAAGAGGCAGACAGCAGGAAAGAGGGGATAGAGAAAGAGAGAGAAACATACCATAGAAAATGCTGATCCATAATATGGGTAAGCTGCTGGTAAAAATCTATCGTATTCATTGTGTCTGTAGGGCCTGACTGGAATCTGCAACTCAGTAGTTTGAAAGGGCATTAGTGAACTATATAGTCACTAAATTTTTTAGAATTTTTGATGAAGCAACAGCTATCAACAATGTGGACTTTATTAAGGACTTTATTAACCATACAGTCACTAAATAGTTTAAAAGTGTGCTAAGCTACATATTGTTCAACAAGAAGCAACTCTTTTGGGAAGCATTTTTCATCAAAAAATAATAGTAACAATAATAATGCAGAAAGCAATAGAAAAAAGGGAAAGCCTATTTTGCACTAATGGTTTTCTTATTTGGTTTTTCTATGTACTGTTATGTGAGAAGATGACTGCCAATACATTGATTAACAAAAAATCTTTGATCAAGACAAATCAGAAAATACACAAAAATAGTTTACTCCTAATTTTCTACGTACTCTTATTTTCTTCCAATTCTTGAAACCTTATTACCTTGCACATACACAACTTGGATCCATCAAGTATAAGGAAAAAATTAGATACCTGTTTTGATAGGGATAAGCTGGTGTAGCCTAGTCTTTGGTACTCGACCTTGAATTGGAAGACTCCATAAACATCTGGAACCTTGAATTCTGCACAATAGTGACCCTGCAGGAACAAATGATCGGAGATAAAGGACTTTATACAAAGAGAACAGTTGAATTCAATCCATCTACAATCAAATAAGATACCTTCTGATTAGTTGATAAGGTTTTCAAAACATAGGGGCTCATCATGTAAAACTGCACTTGAACGTCATCTGAAACATATGGCTCCCAGCTTGTTCCAGACCACTCATAAATCTCAACCGAGTATTCCTTTAACCACAGTCAAGATGTTAGTGGATCCAAATTCTAACATATGATTTTCAGCAATACACAAAGTAGGATAGGAAGAAAGAAATATTACCAAGTCATCATTGATCCTGTAAATTGCAGGTTCATCTGATTCTCCAACTTTGTGGTGTCTCACATTCGCAGCCTGTGTATAATAGTGACAGCTTAAATGACAGCATAATGTAAATGTAATTCTCAGAAACCAGTGACCCATTCAAATATACATTTACTCATAAATCCACATCAAAAACCAAAAGAGAGAATCAGAAATTGAAAAAAAAAAACAAAATTCCATATAATAAGGACAGCAACTAAAGATGCCTTACCTTAAGATGACCTCTTTCATGGAAAACCCATTTGGTAATTTCTGTCAGAAACTGCTCATTACCTGATTTCTCATGTCTGCTAACATCAAAAAAATATGAGCTCCCTTGTCAGTTTCTCATTTCAAACAGTACAATTGTGCAAAGCCCCTAAACTTCTGTACTGTATAAATATAACTAATGCTCTCAATAAAATTTCAAATTGGGATGAAAATATAATGACCAGATTGTCTGTTTAAACGAGAGAAACTGCATGAATATCATGTGCTTTATTTCTTTACAAAATGCTATCTGTGGTCTCATAAATTGGTACATCCTTGGGTTCACTGATAACATAAATAGCACCATAACACAGAACCATGAGACTCAACAGCACCACCAACAATATGCACAGGGCTATACACTACCCAATATGTGCAAAACACATATATCTCTACTAATCATATTTTTCATAATCAATTTTTAAAATAATAAACAGACGACTGAATCTTTTCTGTATCTACAGTTTATAAAAGAGAAAAAAAATGCATCAAGTGTTCATGGGAACAAGGTTTCAGTTCATTGATATGCGACCAAGCAACATTTCAAACAGCAAAAAAACTCCATTTCCTTTTTATGGTTCTAATTTCATCAAATATGATGCCAATGTAACACTTTACGAATTTATTATAGCCACAACCAAGTTGGCAAAGCAGCCATCTCTGATATTTGGCTTAGCAGTTAGCAGAACCATAATAATTGTCTAGATGCTTAACCTCTAAGTCAAAGAAGCTCCAATTGTCAACTTTATACAGACTGTAAATTCAAAGCCATCACAATAACAGAATAAGGTGACAGTCTTGCACATTTGAAACAAAACTATAAAGGTAAGTCAAAGGATCACTCACTTAATTGAGCTCCCAGCCTTCTGCACCCCAGATCTGAAGAATCTGGAAACAGAGCCAAAATCCATCAATAAAATGAGAATAAATGAATGGAAACCATATTCAAATACCAAGTGCGCGTACCGATTGCTGAACATGCTCAATGAGCCAGTGATCAAAATCCGAGCATTATTTCTTGCCTGCAACAAAAAGGTAAATTATGATTATGTCAGTATTGTTAGTAGTAGCACTAGTATCAGTGATTTATTAGAGAGCTTATTTGATTGAGTCAAAACAAACACAATTCTTCTCCTCAGGGCATATTCAGATGTTCCAGCACAGATAAATTGTGTATATGTTAATATATAGAAACAAGGTGAAAGCATAGAATCATCAACCTGCACAACTGAAACTAAAGAGATTGCAGATCCAGTGAGTGATGGAGGATTTGACAACTTCGACTTTGGATTCGCAGAATAGGCTGAAGGAGAAGCCGAGAGTACTTTCAAGACCTAAAAATGGAGAAAGTATGAACCATAAAGGAAGAAAAAACTGTAGCAGATTAAGCATCTAAGGAATTGGAAGAAACTTTTACTTTCTGGAAAAATTGAACACAATCAGCTTACCAGGCTATTGGCAGGATTCAGTGAATGCCCAATCCCCTGGAAGAGTACAGGAGCCTGCGACAATCAACCAAAATATATATATATATATTCAGAAGAACTAATATCACTACACCATGTTGAACTTCAGGACTCTAGATTCAGAAACACACAATACTTGGAAATATGTCAGACTTACACAACCACCTTAATGTGAATGAAAATACCTTGTCAAAATTTTATAAGCTTCCAATAATATAGGTATAGGCCAAAAGCATTACAAATGACTGGCAATATGATGTAGCAACAAAAATATCAATACCAACATGCTTAACTGTGTAGAGTTTAAACAACTTATGTTAACAGTATTATCGGAATATATACTTGCCTCAATTTTCTTGCTTCCCAAAATCACATCGGACTTGATAAAATCATCACTATCAATCAATGTATGATCTCCATCAAAGTTTGAAACTGCATAATTGGTGTGATCAATAACCATTGCAGCCGGGTCCTGAACCATTAAAAATCGAGATAAGAAAATTAAAAAATTAAAAATAAAAATAAACAATCATGCTAGTGAATGACAATCAAGAATCAACCCACCTCATCAAACTCAACACCGCACTCAGTGGCAACTTCCCTAATCAAATCAGACGCATTACCATCCGCGGCAACAGTCAAATCATGGCCCGAATCAACGAAATCCACAATCGAAGCAACATCAATAGACCCTCCAAATCCTAAATGGACAAATAGGGTATCAAATTCAAAATTTTGTTAAATGTAATTCAACTATAATCTCGTGACAAATCAGTGAATAAAAAATAGTTATTAGATTAACCGAAAGATTTTCACAATCCGTTAATAACTTTGGTAACAAAAAGCAAAAGCTTTTTTTTTTTTTATCATTTTCGAATTCTAATATAATTTTTAGATTGCAATTTAAGATTATTATTAATTTTTCAAGTTAAAAATGTAGGTGACGTACGATCGACGGAGGGGCAAAAGAGGATCAACGCGTCGTACAAGTACTGGCCGTAACGTTGCAAGCCGATGTTGGGATCATCGGCTAGCTTGAACTCGAGCTGGAAGCCGCGTGATGTGAGGGAGCCGAAGTAGAGGGAATGCGAGGACTTGATGGCGAAGTCGTCGACCAAAACGAGCACGCGCCGATCCGTCGGGCTCTCCGGGGAGAAAGCGATGGAGAGGAGTGGAATCAGCGAAGTGGCTAGCATTAAGTACAGTAAGAGCTTCGCCATTTTTCTTTTGATTCTTTTGCTTGTTAGGGTTTTGAAAGGGATTTGATCTGGCGCTTGCTGTTTGTAGTGATGACTGATAAGGTTGGGGTAGGCTGGTAGTCTGGTTCTGGTAAACGGGAATGGATCGGGTCAAGTGGATATGGGGGCATTCGATGACTTGGGCATTCGCAATTGGGTTTTACTGTTTTAAGTAAAGGCCTTGACGGGGTAAATTTATTTCAGTGTACAATATGTGCGGCAGAATTTGTTAATAAGTAAGGAGAAGTTTTATAATATATAGAATTAATGTTTGTATAATATTTATATTTATATTTAATATAACTATTATTTACGTGACAGTTTTATAAAATATATATATATATATATATATATATATATATATATATATTATTGCATAATTTATTTATTATATAACTGATGTAATACTTTAATTGAATTTTAAAATTTTTCTTTAAAAGAAAATATGACACTACTTTTAGTAAGTTGGAATTTATTTGAATAGATTTAATGAGGTTAATTTCGATTATTTATTGAGAATGTATTATTTTTAATTATTTTTTATTTTTAAAAATCTCAAAATACTTCTTTTTTTTTAGGGAGGCCAAAAAAAGTCCATTAACTCAACCTTATTTTTTCTTCATTTTTTTGACTAAATGTAAATGTAATTTAAAAATTTTAAAAGTAAGAGAAATAATTTAAAGATAGTTAATTTATGAGATGGGTAATTTGAAATTTTTTCTTAAAATGATACTATTTTTTATAATCTTGACTTGTTGTCACTTATTTATTAATCATCTAAAATTTGATTTTTTGAGTTAGAATTTACGCCATGAAACTTTTTTTTTAACACCATTCAGTATTTTGTGCTTCACTAATTTTTATTTTGGCAAACATTTATTAGTATGTATTACAATTTTAAAAAAAAAATATTTGAAATATAATAAGAGGGTAAATTTAAAAAAAAAACATTAAAAGTATAATAAACTAGTAAAATAAGCATGACACAATCACTGAAATGACAAAACATCCCACTTTAATTTATTACTTTCACTTCAATTAATAATTGTGAAAGTAGTAGTTCTAAACTTCAATAAAATATTGTAGAGGTTTTATTCATTCTTTAATTATGAAAAAAAATAATTTTTTTTCTTTCGAAATATAAATAAAATAAATATCCCTTAAGTTCTTTGAATATTAGAGAGCCTAAACATTTAGATAATGTTATATAATATTTAATAAAAACTAAATTCAGTAATTTTTTTATTACAAATAAAAATAATATTCTCATATAATATAAATTATAATTTAAAATAATAATCTCATATAATTAAAAAAAATTCATTAATGAGTTTCTATGAAAGCTTGATACATTACAAAGCTAGGTACGTGAAGTTAATTTAAAAAATTTTCTCACAAGAGCAAATAAAAATATAGATATAACTTCTTTATAAAACGTGTTTATTTGTGTTAATTCTTTTAATATAATTAAGCACATTTGATCAAATTAATTACGCAAATGTATTGAACACTTAATTAAATGTATTGAACACGTGTCCTAAAATTTTTATGATATAATCTAAAAATGAGACCATACAACTTTTAAATTAGTAGTGTACGAGAATTGAAGTTTATAAGATCACATTGTATTTAAGGGGAATTTATTTCACTTTCGTAGTTTATCAAATACCTCCTCCTAGTAATATTGCTTGACATAATAACTTTCAAACAAATTTCTTTAACCGATCCTCTGAATCTGAAAATTAAAATGTAGGAAATAAAAAATATATATGAAACTGCAAATATATAAATATATCATTATAAATATTTTTCATAAGTAACTTTTTGATAAGTACAAGTGCAAAAACAGCGATCTGAAGTATTTCTGAGGTGGCCAAAAAGGTGTATTTATTACGTTATTGTTTTTTAAAAAGGGAAGAAACCTCTAAAACCGGTTCCCGGTAATTTTCACAGTCACGTGAAAAATTCACCACGGCACTTGCGTGTCCAGTCCCGTATCTCCCACCTTACCATTCCATTTTCTAAACTCAAGCAATCAACGACTCGACGGTAATCAGCTCAAACGTGGCAGTTTTCTATTTGGTACTTAAAAATATAACAAATATACTGCGAAGCAGACGATCAAAGGAAAAATGTTTTCCATTCAGTTGAAAATTGGATGACGATAATTGACACAGTAAAAAAGGAAGGAATATTTTTTTTTTAATTATTATAAAAAACAGCAGCACACAAAACCAACATAAACACTCGCTCTCAATCAAAGCAAGACGCCTTCGGATTCCAACGCGACCAAGAAGAACAAATCCAAACAAATCCCCTGTAGCTTAACTCCTAAGCAGGTAAAGGGCTTCAATCTGATCTTCATAGTTTGCTTGTTCTTTTGGTTTGTTTTTGTTTAATTCAATTTGTTTTGTAATTTACTTGTTATATGACAAGCTAACCTGATCCAGCTGTTAAGGTACTATGTTAGTTTATGTTGTTTTGGGTTGATGGGGTTTTGGTTTGATGATAATACTGATCTGGGTTTTAGTTTGTTTTGACTCCTGTTGTTAAAAGTTTGTTTCTTTTTATGTGCATATGGGTGTTGTTTATTTGCTTTGTTGAGTTTGATTGTTTGTGTTGATTTTTGTGTTATATTATAATTTAGGTGTTAAATTTGTTACCTTTGTGGGGGTTTTCTGCGCTCAGTAATTTGGGTCTTCTGGGTGTAATTTATAGAGATTGTTTTATTGTTGTTTGATTAATTTCCTTTGTATGGGGAAATTTTGTTTACTTTGATTGGTTGGTGCTTTCACTTGCAGATTTAGTAAGGACCTTTGATCTCAATTGGATATTTGATTGGTTGGTGTTTATTTGCTTTGATTTCCATCTTTAATGTATGTCCTTGCTGCAAAATTGTGTGTATGCATGTTGTGGAAGTGGCCTCATACTTATGCATTTATTGCATGCATATGATAGATAACTCTTGAATGCTTCCTGATTTTGATGCTTTTCTGAAGGAAAATGATTAAGCTATTCAAAGTCAAGGAGAAGCAAAGGGAAAATGCCGAAAATGCCAATGGGAAGACACCCGGCAAGAAGCAAAGTGCTGGAGAATTGCGTCTTCATAGAGGTTCTGTAATACAGCCTCCATTGGTTTTATATTTATCTCAAGGCCTTTTGTTAGTTAGATATATATTAACTTCTATATCTGCCAGATTGCAGATTGGTTTTCACTTCATTAACACCTTTAATTCATCATTCTTTTTTAATATTACTACCTTCCACATCAATTCCAGACATACTATGCCTTGGAATGAGGAGGAGAAAATATTTAGTTATTTTCATTCATTATGTATAGTTATATGGGTACCTCATATATGTTCACGGAAGAAAAACAAAAATGTTTATAGTTTCTTCACATGCGTATGCACATCCAAGTACTTTATTAAGAAAATAATAAAAATACTTTAATTCTACTGGCTGTGCTCTATGAACTCTGATAAACTATTATTCTTGGTCATTGTTGTTTCTCATTAACATAGTTTGTCGTGACCTATTTTCAGCCGTTGTTTGAAAATGGTCTGTACTCTGTACAATTTTCTTCTAATTCTTGAAACCTTATTACCTTGCACATATACAACTTGGATGTGTTCCTGCTTATCAACTTAATTTCATCTGTTCATATGAAATTTACTCTGAATTAGCTTTGATTCTTTCAGTGAATTAACACATGAGTTGCAGCTCAATTTTTCATTTTTCTCATCTTGCAGACATCAGTGAACTGAACCTACCGAAAACTTGCAGCATAACATTTCCCAACGGCAAGGATGACTTGATGAACTTCGAGGTTTCCATTAGGCCCGACGAAGGATATTATTTGTAAGTATTCCCTTGGGCGTTCCTTATTTTTCCATTTATACCTTGCAATCATGATATTTAAGTGGGATTTAGTTGAGCGTCTGCTTCTGTTTTTTATTTTAATGATAAAAACCTTGGATCTAATGTTTTGTTGTATCGGGAATCTAGTATTAGATCCTGCTGCCTTACTTGCATGTGTATTCCAAAATCACGGTGCTCAACAATGCTGCCAGAGACCTACACACTAAATTTTTCCTTAGACATAAGCATGACTTTAATGTGAAATGAAAATGCCTCTCTCTTCGTGTACACTAACTTGTCTTTTGCTATTTTTTTGACCTTGTTTTTATTTCTTTTGCAGAGGTGGTGCATTTGTGTTTACTTTCCAAGTATCTCCCATCTACCCTCATGAGGCACCAAAGGTCAAATGTAAGACAAAGGTAAATAAGCAGATCTTGTTTCCACATAGTTTATTTGCTTATCTTCTTTCTTTCTTGCCAACACTATTGCATCGTTGCTTGGTACCTGTAAGGTATTTTAATCTGTGCATTGCATTTGCAGGTTTACCACCCCAATATCGACCTGGAAGGAAATGTCTGCCTCAACATTTTAAGAGAAGACTGGAAGCCGGTTCTGAATATAAACACCATCATTTATGGACTCTTCCATCTTTTCACAGTACTGATTTTTTCCTTTCTCAGAGCATTATTGCAACTAACTTGTTCCTCCTGTACAATTGTGCTTAGTGTTTGTGCTTCTGTGCAGCAACCCAATTATGAGGATCCCCTTAATCATGAAGCTGCAGCTGTTTTAAGGGATAACCCAAAGCTGTTTGAATCCAATGTTAGAAGAGCAATGGCTGGTGGATATGTGGGGCAAACCTTTTTCATTCGGTGCATATAATTGCTTGTGCCTGGAAATACCTATTGCTTTGAAGGTCAGGGGCTGTAAATTTGGTCGCAGGGCCGCTTCAATTTCTAGTAATGTGTTGAGACAAAAAACTCTTAAGAATCATGCAAAGGGAGTCAGAATGTTTGTATGCTGCTGTAACTCTGTTGTGTTTTTGTGATATTGGCTGTGAACAAAATTATTTTCCTTATTTTCAAGTGAATCAATTGGGATATGCTGCAAGCCTGCGACTTTGAAGACTTAGTCAGTGTACTTTTCTTTATTTTATGGGGTGAGGAGAGTGCTTTTTGCTCGCTCATTTTTTCATTTAACCCTGATACCAAGTTAAGATCTTTTCTATTCTCTTCTGCACCTCATAAATCAGACTGATCATATTTCTTCCATCATGGTGCTAGAAGATTGCAAAGACATTGTTGTGGTTAAAAATCTAGACAGATTTGAATTAAAAGGGGAAATTGTGCCATTTTGCTTTTTGAACACAATTGAACTTGGAAAGCACAAGCAGAACGGGTAGAAAAAAAATAACACGACCAACAATTTTTATTAATGAATGTGATAATATAACGATGAAAAGGAAATTTGTGTGGATGTACATACGCAAATGCAACAACTATGAACTGACAACAGCCGGTTAATTATACAGGCACTGGAGGAACAATATTGAAAAATGATAGGCACCTCAGCTATCCAAAATCTATGAACACATGATAACTGAAGACCATAAAACAAACTGAACATTATGCTGTGAGAAAAAGAATGTGAGGCTAGTTTCGGCTGTCATTGGGATGGGAAAACCTTTTGACTATAGCAGCCATGTATTTCCCCTGATGCTCAGCAAGAGCCAGCTCTGTGTCGGTTGGCTCTCTTGTGCCGTCACCGGAAAATACTCCTGCTCCATAAGGAGAGCCTCCTCTTAGGGAGTTCATTCCGAACATTTCAGTGCCAAAGGTGTAACCAATGGGAACATAAATCATCCCATGGTGTGCTAACTGGGTGATTGCTGTCCATCTGCAACACAAACATAGCAGAATTATTTGTATTTAAGATATCAAACAGTCAGTGGCCCTGAAATGGGCAGAGTCTGTTGTTCCTCAGATCATATATATGATTTGCATTCTGTGTTGGTGCCGTGTCATTAATTTTGACAACCAAAAGATGTTATCTGGCGTGCTAAAAATCAAAGATATCAAAAAGAGAATGCTCAAACTCTTCCTAACAAATCCATTATCAAACATTAGCCAGACAATATCAGAAACATAAAACTATGAATTTTTCTGAGCATAAGAATTAAATAAACATAACCAAAACAGTATCTCACGCTGTGGTCTCTTGTCCACCTCCCTGAGTCCCAGTACTCACAAAGAATCCGGCAGGCACGCCAGCAAGACGTAGCTGCTCCCATAAGTGAAATGTAGAGTCAAAAAAGGCCTTCATTTGTGATGCCATTGATCCAAACCTTGTTGGGAACCCAAACAACAAACCATCAGCAAGAACCAAATCATCAACCGCTATCACAGGCAACTCAATGCCCTTATGGGGCACCTTCATCTGCTCCAAAACCTCCGTTGGCAACGTCTCCGGAACTCTGTACAAAACCCCTTCAACTCCATCAATAGAATCCACTCCCTTCTTCATTCTTCTTGCCAAAATCTCCACATGGCCGTACATTGAGTAAAAGATTATGAAAATTTTAAGTTTCTTCACTGCTTGTGCTGTTGTGTTTGTGCTTGTAACTTGGTTTTGGTCAAGATTAGAACTAACTCCATCTGGGTTTGAAGGATCTTGCTCTGGCATATCAATTGCAAACCTTTTCTTACTTGGGAAACACCCACCTCCTTTTCCCATTAAATCTTAGTATGATTCTGAGCTTTTCTTGTACTAGTACCAATTCTGTGTCAAGATTCTTGACTGTTGGGCACTGCTTGAAATATGTTTACAAAAAGCACGATGATCAGAGACTGAGTGACAAGATAAGCCAAGATTGTGAATTTGTATCAATTTGCATATAATATATAAACAAAGAGAACAACAAGAACAGTAGCATAAGATAAATGAAAAGGGAAACTGGAGTTGTGTATGTGAACAGACAGAACTGGTGTTGACTTTCCTTTTGAGCTGGTTGTTGGTCTGTAATGGCTGGCATGTCGTGCGCATAACATAACATTATGTTACTGTAAACGTCGCCGTCTATTTTATTGAATGGTAGGTAAAATTCTGAATAAAACGTAACGCTTTTCTTTCAGTATAAACTTCTAGTCGCCATCTTTATCAATATCTTTATAAAATGTAATACAAGTGCATCATAATTTGGAACCTTTTCTACACTACTTCATTATGATTATTATGTATAAAAATTGACTAAGAGCAAGAGACCATCAATCCTTTTCAACTAAGGTTATGTTTGGCACCAAGTGTCCTGGTAGGTAGATAAACATACATAAAGTATTTAGCTACTGTGCTTGGAATAAGGCAGAAACAGTGAAGCGCAACAATTATTGGCATCCCCTTAAATTTCTTAAATATTTTTCTTTTTTGTCTTTGTTTCTCATTTATTGTGAAAAGTGTCTTATGATCACTTCTATCATAGCAGCATTCTATGGCCTAGTTGTAAGGTTTTAACAGATTATGATACAACTACTAAAATCAGGCAAAGGTATTCTCACCGTATCTACAATTCAGAAAGCACACTGTCATTCTGCCGCATATGGTACATATCATGTAACAAATTGTGATACACTACAAGATCGGTTACGAGAAAATTTTATTGTTTGTTATGCAAACCCAGGCTAGCAAAAACCGAGGATGCAAGAGAGTAAAGCCCTCTGCTTCGACATTTAAAATGAAAAACTTGCAAAGATTTTGTGGTGCAATAAGCTCGTGGTTACCAAAAGGTGATGCCGTGTGGTGATATCCTTCAAAAGCTCCAAATTTCAAGGCAGAGAATAGTCAAGATTTCAACTGAGACACATATGAGTACCAAGTCTACTCATTCTTCCTTCAATGAGCGACTTTTAGACCTCTTCAACTCCCATGGTGGTAGGCAGCCTTTGTAGTGAGAATGAAGAAACAATGAGGATATTGAGACTTCCCTCTGAGGCATTGAGATCGATGACCAGCAAGAGAAAGCTGTTCTGAGTCTCTTCTTTTCACTGTCACATCCTTGGAAGTTAGGGTCATGTGGCACAGTCGAAGTTTTAAGGGTTTCTGGGAGTATGCAGTTGCAGAGCAAACCTACAAGGGAGAAAGACATTCACATGGTTCAGAATAACTTTCAGTGACCAAGATTATAACAGTTAAAGCTTTTTCCTCAAGGAAAATAGGTTTAAAGTGTTCCTGGACATGGCATGAAGCAATGACAAGATTGAGTAAAGTGAACCAAAATCTTTGGTTTCAACCATTCATTATGATTTGTGATATAAGAAGCATTATGTGATGTCCAAAGACACGTTAAGCCAGTAAATGCATATGACAGAGAGATATGTGTCAAATACCTATTCTTGCGAGTCGGTTTACCCATTTGGGAATGGCCTTGCCTGTTAGCTTGTAACATATATCCTCGCAGAAGTGGTTGCAGTTCTTAACAATCAAATGATATGTATCACCGTTGTAGTTTGCAGACTGGCGCTCCATGAACTCTCTAACCTCGATAGGATCCAAGCATGTTGTTCCCATTAATATTGACTTTCTAAACCTGAAGCCAGGGCATTGTCGTGGTTCAACCTCAAAGACACCACTTGTTGGAAAGTCATGGGCTCCAAAGGCATATTCTATGCCATAAACTGTGATAATAATTAGAAACAGTCAGAATCCCTTTGCAACATCAGGAGATAATTGCACAAATTATCCTGAGGATTCCTTCTTTTAATATAACATAAAAAAGTTTGTTAATCAAATCTATTCATCAATTCAGTAGAAGCTCAAAAATTTGAATCGGGCCTTAAAAGATGAGCCATGTGTAAGAAACAGGTCCTGTTAACTATTTGTAGACACAATGCTAGTATAATACATGAAACTACAGTTTTTGATAATGACAAAATATTGACAAATGCTAGTATGTATTGCTAAGTATTTTGCAACGTGACTCCCTCCTTCCATCTTCCTCAACTTGAGAAAATGAACAAATACCTTGCACTCTATCCGAGTCTATTTTTAGATAAGTCTTGTGAAAGCTTCTTTTGGTTGAGATTGAGTTAAGAAATTTATTGCGTTGATAAGGATCAATATATTTTGCTACTTCTGCTTCCTATATTATGATGTCATATCTTCATTCAGTGATGACACAAAGCATCTTATGCTTGATAATCTTAAAAGAGAGTTAAAATATTCAATCCGAACAAAATGTTTATTAGAAATTCCAAGCTGCTCTGGTAATTGTACTGTTTACCTTCTACTCCTGTGTGAAAAATACCAAGGCCAGCCCAATAGACATAGCCATTTGCTGGTGTCAAGTCATAAACATTCAGGTAGACAGGTGCGTTGCCTGGACTATATTCAGCTGATTTCACTTTTGGGAACATGCAAAAACGGGTGGCTGAACTGCTTGTTAGACGAAGTGGTACAATAGAGTTCCAGCCCTTCTTTGGTCCTAGCTTCATCTTTTAGGAATGAAACCAGGAATTGGTCAATACCTAGTTCCAACCTGCAACAATGCAAAAGTATCAAAAAGGTTTCATGCACAAAAGCCATAACAGAGAGCAGCTATCAAATCAACTGCAATGCAGAATACCTTTAGCACAAACTGATAATGAGCCCCATTTTTTTTCACTATGAATACCACATGATGGCGCTATTTCTATCAACAGTACCGTTTCTACATGTGGCCAAGCAGTGATATATTAGTTATCAGTCTCACATTATTTTCCTATCATTGGCATTAGGATTTAGGAGTATGGACGGATCCAACTAATAGTAAGTGGGAATCTTGTCTCTTAACAGTCTTAAGACATCTCAATGAAAAAAGTATGAACTTGCCAAATTACAGATATCTGACATTATATTTCAGTGATACATGGCATTTAGCACATTGAACATTGATTTATTACATAGCAAGGCCGCATCTAAATTTTTAATAAAACTAGGCATTTTTATTCAGACAAATATATTGACTACGAAATCAACTAATTTCTGATACAGAAGAAATTTGGCAATCATTTCATTATTTTAGACCAAAAAAAAAGTTTAAATTGTTGACTCTTAATCCCATGGATAGTTTGACCCAAGAGTCAAACATGAAATGCTACACAATCTTTGGTCAGATCTATTAGCAAAATTTCAATTTTGTATATGCAGAGGTTAGGATTTGCATTCATTAGAAGCAACAACACAAGTCAAAATTTTGCCAGTGGACATGAACAGTTGCAAATTAGGCCCAGATAAACAGTAAAATTCAACAGAAAAACAAATAATAATAGATAAAAATGAGAAACATACGCAATGGAGTGATCATTTAATGAGTGAATCAAATGAAGTAAAATTATCTACCATAGAACTTATCTAAAGGAATGAGAAATAGCATGAACAAGTAAATAACCATGCAGAACAAATCAAGAAACCAAAAAATTTTAGAAAAAATGTCAACCCCGTCAAAGAAAAGAAGCAATCGTACACACACTGAAGGAATCAAACAAACCCATTACAAATAAATGAAAATCAAATAGACCCAGAAAACAAAAAAAATAAAAAAAAGCAAATCTACAGTGGAGATATGAGAAGCAAAAACACCAAAACTTGCCTTGTGAAAGATGAGACACACGAGGCATCACATTAATGCTAATGCAAATTAAAGCAAGGAGCCACTAGAAGTGCAGAGAGAGCACCTGAAGCTGCAGTAAAGTGTGAAGTTGTTGTGCCTGAAACTGAAGCCCACACATTGCTTTTCGGATTGGTCTGTTTACGCAAAAACAAATGAAAGCTGTAAGGGGGCACAGAAACTACTGTCCTCTTTTGAAAGTCCAATGAGGCTAGGGAATAATTAATAAAGGAATAGAACAAGAAACATTATTTACACCAAATCTATAGTAGCTAAAGGTGAAAAAGCAATGGAAATCACTGACTTGCTTTTTGGAAAACCAGCATTGCTTTGACTCCATCTATGAAAAATGCACAATCAACTTTAGTTACCTCTGTCTTTACAAGTGTTTTTTTTTTTTTTCATTACTTGTCGCAAATTTTTTATTTATAATCAATAATTTAAAATATAACGAAAAAACTATAGCCACTGTAACATATAATGGCTGTAATGCATCATCAATTTCACTACAATTTAAGATGTATCATCATTTCATCAACACTTAAGTAAAAATAATATAGTTGGCGTTACTAAGGATGAGTTCTGTTCATGTGATCGTGACGATCAGCATTAGTGCAAGCACCCCTTATTTTTGAATGTTATATGATTACGTAAACAATATAAAATTATCGGTTCAATTGGCAGGTCATTAAATCATTATTTTGGGTGGTATCAAAATATTTTAATGGATGGAAGCAAGAAAGAATTTTGTGTCTGCGTGTGTGTGTGAAGATTGGTTGGATGAGAGCAAGAGTTAGAATTGTATAGTGCAATTTGGCAACATCGGGGAAAATAATTGATTTGTTGGTGTCTATGAGTGCTTTTTGTCACTACATGCAAATGCAAATTGTAACAAAAGAAGGGATTCTCTCTTTATTTTTATTTTTTTGTAAAGCATAAAAATTTGATAAAGTTGGAAGTCCTCGAATTTGGAGAGGTATCATAAGTTTATTTATTATTGAATGGTGATTGGTGCAGAAAAAAATATGAGAGAAATTTATTTTTTTTTATTTCAATCATATTTTTTTATTATTTTATTAATCATTCTTCTACTCTTTGTTCCCAATCATCAATTATTTTTTCATAAATTCTTTTCTTTAGACTTTAAAGTACTCTAATTTTGTTTTTTTAGAGTTCTCCCTAATTTCATTGTGCTTCAACTGTATATTTTAGGCTTTGGATTTTGAAATATTGGACTTTAATAATATATTTATATTATATTGAAACTGTTGGTATTGTATATGATATTCAAAGAAAAAAAAGTACTTTTTTTTTTTTTACAATTACTATAGAACATGTACTTTTTATGATCTTAATTTTTAAAAGAGTGTATTGATCAAATAGGAGCTATTATTTTGATAGACTTGATGGATAACTTTACTGAATGATGTTTCTACAAGAGCCTCTACAAAATAAAAGATTTATGAAACTTATCAAAGGACCTACTAAGCCTGCCAGATGAAAGTTTATGATTAGCTGAGCGTAGCACCTCATATTTGCTCGGCCCACAAACTCCTTCTTGTACAAAACTAATTTATAATAGTATTCTTGTCTCTAGTAAATAATTATTTCAATTTTTTTTACAATAAATAGTAATCCAATTTGATTAAAGGATTTAAAAAAAATTAAAATATAAAAAAATTAAGCCATCCCTCTTAATAATAAACAAGATAAAACAATTTTTGAAAAAAAAAAAATCGTAATAACTTATTTCTTGCGGACAAAAGGACAATACGCACGGTACAATACAAAAAGGTATAAAGCTCTTATTAGTTATTTGCTATAATTGAGACTCTCATCAACTGAGGTAATTTGCTCGCGTTAACTGATACTTAATATTGCCTTTAAATTTATAATTTTTTTTTTTTAAAGTTCCGTTTGATTTATTTTATTTTGCATCTTCATAATTAGGTTTTGGTGTTTGTCGGGTTCTAAGTAACTTTAAATATTGTGATCAGTAATCATGCTTGAAGTGTTTCTTTAATCTTTATGGTAGATTATTGATACAATTAAAAGAGTATCTATAAATACATTAATTTGACTGAGTGTATATATTCACAGATGATAGATCACTTATGCAGTCAGATTTTCAAGCATTTTAAGCCTCCTGAAGGCGAGAGGTTTTCTTAACTTGTGTGTCAAGAATTTGATTTAATTCTGAAAATTTTATGTTCCTGTGTCATGTGACATGTGGCCCTTCTTTTGAGTGCACACGTCGGGGTTCCATTGGTTGGCTGTGCATATCTCCGACCCACATAAGTTGTATCGATGAATCAGATGCAGTGAGTAATGTGTGCATTGGAGCATCTGAAATGAATTCTAATGAGGATATAAGAATGTCAAATTTGGATTATTAAATGTTAAGTCTTTATAGGTAACTTTTAAATTTTTCATATAATTGTTGATTTTATTGTTTATGTAACTATATATGGATCATAGAGCAATGTATGCCTTGACAATTCCAGATAAAGAAGAAATTCACTTCAGTTTGGCGAGAGGTTACTGGTGGGGTAATCAAGCAGGGGAAATTATGAAGGAGAATTCAAGTTGCGGAAATAAAAATGCATATAATGCTTCGAATAGGTAAATTTATCGGGAATTTTTATTTTATTTTGTTTTATTAATTTATGATCAATAGAGTTGCAATAATTGTTCACTTGTTTGTGTTTTTTAACAGCTCTGCAACTGTATATGAAGAGGACTCGTCGGATGAAAGTATTGACATTAACCGAGTATGTAAATTCATCAATTCATATGCTGAATAATTTGGTTAACATATCAAATGCCTGTAGTATTGCTGGTATTTGATAGAATGTGACTGTGACCGTTTGCTTGAAACATGGTGGATTTACTTAAATGATCTAAGCATATTCTTTTAGGATATTTTTGCTACCAAGAGGAAAAAAATTGATCAGATGTGTGACACAGATGATGGTATGTTGTGAATTGCATAGGTTTTGTTTTGATTGTGCTAAAATATCAGTTATTTCGATTGCTTATGGTACTTGCACGTACAGATATTCTTGCACAGAAAAATGTGACTGTCTGGCATAGTGAGACACCAGATTTGATGTCGCGGGATTCTGCTGAAAGCATGATCAAAACAACTCAGAATTCGGGGATTGATATCAATGAATCTGGTACTGGAGCTGGAATTACAAAGGTGAGACCAAAAACAATTGTTTTATCAAAACTAAGAACTTACCAGAGTTGCAATTATCCATAAAATTTGTTTACATCTTATGTTTCATTCTTTACTTTCACATTTGTTGCTGGTTTTTGAGAGAGCTCTAGCTCTTCTTCCTGAACATTTTACTGACTCTTTTTCTTATCGTTATTTCTGCATTCTTGTTACTGATTGTTGCTGCTGCCTTCTGGCTCTTGGTTGAATAGGACAACGAGGAATTTAAAATAGCTAAGAGAAGGCAATCTAACAGGGAGTCAGCTAGGAGGTCAAGAATGCGCAAGCAGGTACATGTACACATCCATCTATCTCAATTTTGATCTTTGCACCAACAATTTCAGAGGTGATTTGCATTTGCTCCGTTATGAATATGCCTTTTGATTTCTTATCACTTAGGAAGAATTCAAAAAACTACAAAAAGCAGTGGAGGAACTGAAAGCTGAAAGTGCTGTGCTGAAGGATGAGCTGTTGAGTCTTTCTGCGAAATATGTCAAACTCAAGGATGAAAATGAAGCCATAATGGTTTATCATCAAAACCATGGACCTTAACTCTCATTTTTCTCCTGTTGCTAAATTGATTATGTCATTGAAGCTTAGGATAGCAAAATATATTTCATTCTTTGTCAAAAGTCTATAAAAGTTATGCTGTTTCTGCCTTCTGTTCCCTTCATTTTATACTTATTTCGCTGATAAAACAGGGAGAGATGAAACTGAGGCACAGGGCAGATGCAATTTCCTACCTTGAGGCTTTAATGCCACATAACTTAGTTAAAGGCGAAAGCTACAGAAGGGAAGAAAACTCAGCACTTTCCCAGAGTAGATATGCATCATCTTCTATTTTGAAGTTTAAAGCTAGCTCAAGCAAAAATTTTAGGCAGTAGAGTTCATGGTAATTTTGAATTGTACTAGTGACATTAGGTAAGACTAACCGTAGATGTTAGATGTCATATACCGAAATGACAGAGAATGTTATTGTACTGGACTTCTGTGAAGCCATGGTTCTTATTGTTAACACCTTTTGTCAGAATCAGAGCATGGATTGCATCATTTGAACTTGCTTGCATGTCATGCATTTGCTTAATTTTTCTCGTGGAAATCATTGCCAATCTTTCGGACCTGTAAAGCACTAACACATGTTTACAGTAATGCCGAATTGTTTATGAAACTTATCCCCAAGTAAAAACTTTCCAGTAATTTTGAGTTTGGTTGGGTTTGAGAAAACCGAACCGAACCAGACCCGCCCACTCCCAATGATACAAGTTTCTACAAGATTCAGAATACGAAATATCATTTTAGAAACTTGTATACATTACATACACCAGCACTACTGTTTTGGCCCGCAGAAATGCGCTCAAATTGTCCCAGGCAAGCAAAACAGCATTCCCACCAAAACTGCTCATTATTTGGGTGCACAAACATTTTTGTAGAAAAAAAAAACATAAGACTAGTAGACTACTCGACGGGCGTAACTTTTCCAGCTCATGTTTCTCATCCGCACAGCTATTTAAACCAAGGCAACTCAGATAAGTTTTTGATCTTGAGATAAAGATGAAACTATGTTCCTAGTTTCCTCCGCCAGAAAGATGTTATATCCGTCCAATCTAGGAAAATACAAAATTTTCCAATAAGAAGAAGATTTAACAACTGCATTCTTGTTAGGAACCATTTGTCAATCTTCATTGTCTGACCGAGGATCTGGAATTGGTTCTGGTGGGCCTTCAATAGCTCGATTTGCCTGTGCTGGCATTGGATTAACAATCTCCCTAATAGTTTGGTTCACTGATTAAGAAGAAAAGAAATCAGAAAATAGATATGATGACAAGTTTAAGGAAAATAAAGCGCAAAAGTGAATACAGTTTGATATACAACATAAAGATGCACAGACAAAAAATGAGCTACGCTTGACATCTGCCATTTTACAGATATCAATGAAATCCATTACAAAATAAACATCAGTAAATCCTATTCAAAGAATCAAAATAAATGTAATTTGGCAGGAAATTACACAGAGATTAAATGAATGACTACACAACAAAGATAACCAAATCAAATGAATGACTAAAATGAAATGTCAGAATATCTTAAATAGGCAGAATGTAAGTTCGCTTAGAATGAATATTGAATTAATATTCAGTATGCAATTACACCAAATAGTCGGAATCCTTACCTAATGCCACAGTTTTCATAAAGAGCGTCCTCACAAACTGGAATTCAACTCGATGATCACTAACAAATTGACTCTGCAGAACCAGTGATCTATTAGAACTTTCAAACTTGCAAGTCAAATTATTTTTTCTATTGGACTCCAGATCTAAATTAGCAGATACAGTGGCATGAAAAATGCAAAATATCATATAATTTACATCCTCGATCATAATTTGAAATCACAAGTTCTTACCATTTCCCTATTTACAAACGCCAGTATTTGATCAAGTCTAGCTTGATGTCTCAATAAAAATGGGCGCAAACGGCTCATATACAAATGTTTCGCTCCCTGTTAGAACACAAGCAGTTATTCCACCAAAAAAGTAATAAAAAATTATTAACAAATTCAATTGAAATATGCCATTTGAGGAAAGGAAACTCTAAAATTTCCAAATAAACAGCTAAAAGCTGGGAACACTAGCTAAGTTTTAAGGAATACCAAACTCCATCTGCCAGGACAACGAGTCTAATTCAGACCAATAACCATGATACCTTGGAGCAGTTTCTTTTTTTAAAAAGAAAAAAAAACATCTATAGAGTAGAAGCTAGAGCAAATTTACATTGGCAGATGGAAGTTGTAGCCAAACTAGAAATGCAAACTTCACATGGTGGTAGAGTGGAAACCTGATGAAACAAGGAAAAATGAGATTCCTTAAGTGCATCGTACTGGAATGATAGCAAACTCAACATTCTAAAACTAGCATCATGCTCTTAAAGAGTAAGCAAGCAAATAGAAGAGCAACTGTGCATGTCCAGCATCAAATGAAACATGGAATTCTGAGAAAAGTCTTCCCACAGCCAATCGACCAAGGATTAAAAACTTATCTTGCAAGTTGAATCAAAAGATAATCAATACCCTTAATCTCCTTAGGCCATTGTAAGCAGGGGGAAAAAAAAAACACACACACACACACACAACAACAACATACCAGAAGAGTATCTTGTCAGCAAACATTTCCGCAATGCTAAAAGATCCATAAACTGCAAGCAGTTGACAGTACTCAAAATGAATGAAGTACAAAAAGAAATTGAAAAAAGACATCATATATTTACCAATGTGCTACATATGACAAGCAAAGCTAATCACAGGTCAGGCGCCAGCTCAATAAACAAGCCACTTTTGAAAAGACTCATGTATCTTCAGTTAATTATTAAAACATAAACATTCCTTTCATACTAACTTATTTGGAAGACAAAACAAAATAGGATTTTCTAAAAATGACGAACCAGCCCAATAAACAAGCCACTTTTGTTTCTCATTTTCATCTTTGCTCTCAATAGCTTTAAAAGTCGAGTAAACCGGCAAAATTGTCCCAACAGAACAACTGTAAAAGACACAGACATTACAATTAGCAAAGCATTTTCAATTTTCCCATTCATAAATTAATAAACTTCGCCAATAACAAATAGACTTCATATCTTGAAAACAGTTTGGGACTCACCAAGCTGTGCGGACAACCACGTTGGAGCCGATTGGGCAAAGAAGCAATCGCAAACCAACCTGATTCGAGTGAGAGTTTACAAATTAAAGAATATGCAAAATAATAATAATAATAATCGATTATTTTCTATGCAGATTCTTAAGAAAATAATTAAGATTCCTTTATTCATTCAAAAAGCGCAAGGTTGAAGCAAAAACCCTAACTCGAGATTAAAATTCAACAAATTAAAAAAATTAGAATACAAGAAATATTAGAGAGATTAAACATCAACTATAGGATCACTGACCTCGCCTGAGAGAGCCATTAATTCAGCACGCTCGGAAAACTGCGAAATAAAGAGATTTGAATTTGAAGGCCACGATTGATTGTTGCCATTTGTTGAGATCTTTTCGCATTGGGCACGGTTGGAATTGAACCGGATTCAATTTCACCCGACCGGAGTTTTGGTTGGTCGGGCCGGATTAAGAGGCCTGTTAGTGTTTAAGATAAATTAAACTAAAAAAGTACTAATCAATAATTAAAAAGAAAACACAAAGTCCCATGCAAAAGCCTTTTTTATTATTTTATAGGTGTAATTTTTTTATTTGATAAAAAAAATTTTGGAAGATTTTTTTAATAATTGTCACTTTTGGAGTAAAATTAAAAAATTAAATCTTTTTAAGGGTTAATTTCAAATTATCACTCATAAAATAATAATTTTTAAAATTTCTCAAACTATTATAAATTTTAACTTACCCCCACTTTATTAAAAAATTAAAAGAAATTCCATCATTGTGCCCTTCATTTTTCTCTTATCTTTTAAATAAAAATAATATAAGTTAAATACTACAATAATTTAAAAGATATTTTACAATAATTTAAAAAATATTTTGAAGATTATCATTTCAGAAGAGATAATTAAACCTTTTAATTCATATACAGAATGGTAAATAGAATGGTGACCAAGACGCTGCAATTTGACATTGTCAAATAATTTAACATTGTCAATGAATATGACAAAGTAGAACTTCTTTCTCAAAGGAGTTGATTAAATGGAGCCTTGGGTGTGTATATAATGTTGGCATCAAAAGCAATCAAAGGCCAAGCTCAACAGTAGCGGTAGGCATACTGTTGAGTCTTGCTAGGTTGCCAATGGCTGTGAATTGTTGTAAAATGTCGCCATCCTTTCTCATCAAAACTCAGAAACTCTTACTCCCTTTTGTTAATTTGTCTAAAATGTCACCACCCTTGCATTATCATCATGGATCATAAATAGTCATCCAATGATTGGTGGCTATGCTTTTCATATTTGGTGACTAACCCCTTGCTCTCTAGTACCAGATTCGTTCAAAAGTGAAATTCTTCGGGAGCCTTGATCAATTATGATCTGCCCCCTGCCCCACATACTGATTCTGACATTTTTGCACGGCAAAACATGTTAGAGCCAATCAAAATAATGAAGCAGGGCGATATATTACAGCTCAGAGAGGTTTCTTCAATTTATTGAGCAGCATTTCCAAATGTATTGTCTCCCCCAGTCTTCCTGATAAAAGATAAATAAAATGATTTTGTAAGGTAATATGTCTGCTATGCTGAATAGAAGAATAGAGCAAAATTTCTATAAATTGCTCCTCGTCATGTTTCTTCAGCACGAAAGGATAAAAAATTTTCTTCTAAAAAGTTCTGCTTAACAATATTATGGCCTTTGAATATGGTTCATGTATACAAAGAACGGTCCTAAGTCCTAACACCTCTCATTCACATACCTGCATATGCTACAATGTCCTTGAACTTTCAAACTTTGATGTATTGCATTTAGCAACATGCAACATGTGGTAACTTCGATACCTTCAGCAATCTAGATAAAACAAACAAATAAATAAATAAAGAAGAACAAAATAGGGAAAAATATAAACTGCCTATCTAGGGCCCAACTAGAAGCATAAATAGGTTCTCTTCAATAATATGAGTATCCCAACATACCTACTCAGTGTTATTCATGCTGGCTCCATCGTCATTGTAGAAAATACTTTGCTCGCCCTTGCGAAGCTTCAATTGTATCATTTGTTATGGTGTTTAGATCCAGAGCATTTTCTTAATAGAATGCCCCAGCAATTTCATATAGCTCCCCACTCAAAATGGCTAACATTGAATATATCGTGTTTGTTTTGGGATGGGATACATCACCAACAGTAAATATGTGAACTCCATGTTCCAGGTACACCCAACTGCAACCGGCAAACCTATTCCCCTTCATCCCTCTCATTTGCTTCCTTATCCTCCCCATCTCAGCCCAGTTCCCCTCGGCTGCATAGACATTGGCTAACTGGACACAACGTGCTTTGTTATTTCCTTCAAGCCTTAGAATTTTTTCCTCTGCCTCTCTAGCAAGATCAGCATTCCTATTTAACCTACAAGCATTCAAGAAAGACCCCAGGATCACTGCATCTTCTTCTGTGGGAATATTTTTCATGAATTCAACTGCCTTATCCAGCTGATTAGCCCTTCCATATAGATCAATCATACATGCATAATGGTCAGTCTCAGGTGAAATGTTATAATCTGCTGTCATGGAATTGAAGTACTTTTCACCCATATCTACTGAACCACGATGACGGAATGCTGATAAGATTGCAACAAAGGTTACAGCATCAGGCTTGATTCCTTTTTCCAACATTTCCTCAAACAACAGGATAACTTTGTTTCCATGCCCATGGTGTGCGTAGCAAGCTATCATTACATTGTATAGCACTAAATCCCTTTCTGTAAAATTTTGAAAAACTATTTCTGCATATGTCATATTCCCACATTTTGAATACATATCAACCAGTGTGTTTATCAACTTCTTATCCATCTCAACACCCATTCTCAATATATAAGCATGTATCTCCTTTCCAGGACTCAGAGCAGCTTGCAGTGCACAGGCTCCAAGCACAATGACAAGAATCAGGGCATCGGTAACCATTCCTTCCTTAGTTACAAACTCACCTAACAGATCGAACAAAGCCTCACAATGTTGTGCTTTGACATACCCAGAAAACAAGGCGGTCCAAACAACCGCATTCTTCTCTGTTAATGAATCAAAATGCCTCCTAGCTTCTTCCATGTTGCCTTGCATTGAATACCCGACAATCATCGAAGTAATTGAAAAGGAGTTCCTAACTCCCCTCAACAAAAGCATCGACTCTGCATACTTCATATTTTCACACTTGCAATACACATCAACAATGGCACTACTTACAAAAGGGCTCGATATCAATCCATTCTTCAAAACCCAGGAATGAATTTCCTTTGCACATTTCAAACTTCTCAATGCACAACAAGCACTCAAAACACTTGCAAATGTATGCTCATTCCATCTAACTCCATTCTCCCCCATTCTAACAAACAACCGTAACCCCTCTTCTGCATCACCATTCTGCACATAACTGGAAATCAATGTATTCCACGAAACCGCATCATTCAATTCGGGCTGCCTCCAAAAAGTCTTCAAAGCCATCTCCATCTCACCTTCTCTACAGCACGCCGCCACCATTGCATTCTTCGAAATCAAATTAACCTCCTCACTACACCCTTCAAAAACTCTACACGCCTCTTCATAGCACCCACATTTTGAATACATATCAATAAGAGAACTCACTGCAAACCCGCTAGCATCATTGCTTGTTCTCACCATAAAAGCATGCAACTGTCTCCCAAAACCCACATTCAACAACTTGACACACAAGTTAAGCGTACTAGTTACAGTAAACTCATCCATTCTTATATCTTCATCCCCACTTTGCATTTCTATAAACAATTTAAGCGCATGAGTTTCATACCCATCTGCGTTAATGTAGCCACACAACATTGAATTATAAGTGACCAAATCTTTGTGGGCAGAAGAGTCAAATAACGAGCGCGCTTGTGTCAAGTCGCGGGATTTTATATAAGCCGAAATGATCGTGTTCCACGAGAAGACGTTTCGTTCAGGCATTTCATCGAACAGTTTTCGAGACTCGCGTAAGAGGTTATGTTTCGAGTAGATGTGAATGAGTTGGTTTGTGCTGATAGTTGTAAGCGTCAGGCCGGCTTTTATTGCATGTACGTGGCAAATAAGAGCTTCTTTTAAGTTCAGTCTCCTCATTTACGCGTATTGCTTTTTTGACAGTGTGTAAGTGCCAAATTTGGTCTTTATCAGTATCAACTAAGTGCCTAAATCACTGCCTTTTTAAATGAGCGTTGGGTGGCGGGTGTCATCGAGTTAAGACTTGCGACACTAAAATCTGTTGGGTTAAGAATAAAAAGATTTTGAGTTTGAACGCTGTTCACATTGGTGGGAAGAAATTGAGATACCACTAGGCTTAAATAAAAAGGACAAAAAATAAAGTAATGGGTACAGACAACTCAATATGGATACAAAAATTTGTGCCATAATTGAGCAAATTGAGATCAATCTGTAATTATAATTTTGTGACTTCTAATTAGTTATAAAACTTTCTACAGTTATACATGAGATCTGGAGTTTGAACATCGTTTTTTTATTGAGACCATTGATCTGGGGTCGCTTTTATTGAGATCAATTATCCGGATAGATTTGTGACCAATGTAGGTCAGTATCTACGAGAATATATTTTTTCCAAATAATTCTGTAGCAAAATACTGAAAATGAAGAACATAAAAGCATGTACAATTCTTGAAAGGGTTTCAATTTCATTGGGTTACAGAAACAGTTTGATGAGTCTGTCTTATCTCCCCACACTTCATAGCATTGATTGATGGAACAATATTTTGGTAGCAGCATATACTGTCTTGGCATCATCTGCAAATAAGAAAATCACAACAGGTCATCTCATGGATGTAGATTATTTAACCAAGCTTTTAAACATTCATGCAAAGTGCTAATTAAGGTAATCATACCAGCAATCGCAGTCAAATTAAATTGGGAAGGTACATTAGTCTCAGCCTCAACAGCAGCTTTGGCTGCTGCAATACCCACTGCCACACTCTGCATAACATCTAAACCTGCACATATCGAAGCAAGTGTCCCTCCAACTAAGCAATCACCAGCTCCAGTAAGAGTCACAACTGATGCAGGAAGTGCAGGGAAATGAACAGAAAAAATCCGGGAGCCTCCAGCATGCTCCGTAGTACCAGAACACCTACTTGAATGGCATCTTGATGTCACAGTTTCATATAACTCTCTACTGAATCCACATGGTTTGGTTTCTCCCACACCAATCCTCATGGAGCTTGGTAATTCTTTAGAGCATAAAAGTACACCATCTGAACCGAGAGTTAGAACAACTAGCCTGATACCCTTTTCTAACAAAACCAAGATTGCTGGTTTTAGCATTTGAAACAAAGATTCTGCTGAATGCTTATTCCTATCAATGGGACAAAACATGTTTTCACCAGATAAAGCATTTGCCATGGCCACTAGTTCATCTTCATTAGGTGAAACAATACTTATCTGTAGAACAGCTCCTCATCAGTTTCAGGTGTTAAATGAATCAATGAAAAGAGAATGAACTAAAATGTAGGATCAATTACAGAATCTTGTTGATTTAATTTTAGAAAGCATACAGCTAAAAGTAATACTGCTTTAGGTAGCAGTTGTTATTCTGAGGCTTTCTGTACTATTCTTTCTGCTATAGGGTTTCAATGTATCAGCATGTACAGCAGCAAAAGAAACAAATTTCTAGAAAACATATGATTAAGATACCTTAAGATGCAATTATCTAAATTTTTTGAAATGGTTTGAACCCAAACCAAGATGTCTGCATTTTAAAGGTTTAGTTGGAAGGTCAATCTTGAAACTTCCCCACACCAAAGAATTAAATACAAATTTCACAACCAATGAGTAAAGCTAAAAGACTGTGTATAAGAATTCTGTATCTGAATCACTTATCAGAAATTCACAACCACCGACAAGTGAAAAAGAAGATGGTGATGACATTAGAATAACAACAATTTTTGAAGGATGGTAAAGAGCTCGGACAGATTTTTAAACTACACACATATAAATGTAATCATCTTCTCAAGAGTAAAACACATTTACCCATACTACATTTTGACTCCACAAGGATTTAAGTAAATGCATACAAGTTAAAAAGTCATAGCACTCACATACATGACAACTGAGGTAATTCTTCTGGATTTTGTTACAGATACAGGTTCAAACCACACCGGAATATTACATTCTGCTGCAACTGCAATAAGAAGATAAAGGAAACTTAATAAGGTAAATATAAAATTAAAAGAACGAAAGTGCAACGAACATAGTGCAAATTGATAGCAATAGCTCAGAAAGGTCAAGAATCTAAAGCTATATTATAAAATTACTTTTACAAGAAGCTGCTAAAGCAGGAGGACTCAGGTTTGCATCAACCATCAGTACTGAAGCAGTAGATATATTGCGGATGAATTGTCGAATCCAGTCAGGCGTAAGGAATTTTTCCTGTGCCAAACTCATCATATTCAGAGCTAACGTCCTCAAGGAATTTAAAGCAAGTTGGCAACTAATTCTGCTCCAATTATCAACGTTAATCCATCAAAAGTCAACTTACTATTGATTCAAAACTTGCAACACCAACCGCCACTTCTCCATTGGCATCAAGTATGTTGCTTACGACAGCAGTGTCGATATCCTTTTGCCTCCTAATGCCTACCCCAGGATCAAATACAATGTAAAAATAGACAAGAAACACTGTGTTGGAAGGTTGAAAGATAAAAAAAAAAATTGAAACAAACATCGCAAATATTAATCTGAAACTAAATACATCCAATCAATCCATCACGTCTCTGGTGAAAGTACCATTCGAGTTACCAGAGGTGATGAATAAAAGGTTGTAAAGATGAAAAGATCAACCTCCTATAGATAGGCCAGCAGATTTCCACTGCTCCAACAGTATATTTCCTAGTAAAATAAAAGATACGAGAAGAAGAACAAACTCTGTTAGTCGCAGAAAAGCCATATCGACCATTAGACGAATGTAAATATTATGTTTACCAATATATGAATTATGATAATAACATGTCAAGTACAAACATCCCCGTATGGAGGCCTGTGAAAAAAGATCAAATATAAATGTTTGTGATTGGAACTTCAAATTTAAAATATATTATTGGATCTTGAATATCATTATCAGAAATTGTAAATCAATGTATAAACCAAAAAAACCACTAATGCATTCACTTGGGAATAGAAATATTAGTTTGTTTATGATAAATAATTGTTTAGATAGATACAGTCACCCTACAAAAGATATCCAAATCCAACAAACTGAGATAAAAGAACCCCAATTTCCAGTGCATAGAGCATAACTTTCCAGACTCGCCAATCAATGTTTGAGTGCTAGAAAATTATGAATAGTTGGTGATTTCATACAAAATCTCTAGTGGCAAACCAAATCATGCAAGGAAAAATGTTAAAAAGCTCTCATGATACCACAAAGAAAAATGAAAAATCACCAGCCATGTCATGTCCAAGAGCACTAATCATGTAAGGCTTAGCTCCAAGCTTTGACATGCAGTCTGCAACATTCCTTGCTACACCCCCTAACACATAATTCACCTGCATAGTGTAGCACCCCCTACATCAGAAAAAAAAATCCATAACATTAACATAACACTAATTCCGATATTTTCTTAAAGCTACATTTCCAGAGCTCATGTTTTTGGGCTGTGAATACTGAACACTAGACCGAACACAATTCTAAATTGAAATTGCAAACACTCATCAAAATATAAAAAATAAAAATGTGGGACTAAAATCTTTTTTAGAAAACAAAAAAAATGGGTTTAATTATACCTTGCCTGGAGTGGTGGTTCTTGGGTTTGCAGGGACCGAAGGAGTGGCATGAATGTCCAAAACCATGCCTCCTATGATCACTGCCTCTACTGCTTCTTGTTTTTGTAACTGCCTGCTTCTTAACAGAACCTTTTTATACAACAAAGATGTATTCAAATTAAAAGAAAAAGAATAGAACCTAAAAATGGAAAGAATATTACAGTTTAGATAAGGTTGCCTTATGAAGAACGGGATTAGCCTCGCATGGCTGCTGCAAAAGGTGGCGCAAGACTGCATTCAATCGCTTGTGAACACTGCTGCTGTCCATTTTGCATCCAGCAACTTTTGACTGCAGCGCTTGTTTGAGCTGACTGCCGTATTCGTGTTCGTGCCTCAAGAGTTTCTTGCATTGTTTAGTTTTGGGCCGGGCATGAACAATTTCTTCTTCATTTGGGCTGGTCGCATTCAATATTTTGGGTTCAGAATCTAAGTCTTAGAGAAGATAGTTATAATGGAACTTCTACTACTACCTAATAAAATCATATCATTTGTTGCAAATTACTCCTTAATTATCATAATCACAATTATTATACTCATTGAAAAAAATCTTAGGTTTGTTTATTATGAAAGTATACCTTTTTTTTTTATATAGTGAGTACCTTTCGAAAATTTATATATATATATATATAAACGCAGCAAAAATTAATGAATTATACAATAAAATTGCTCTATTTTATTTATTATTAATCAACTTGAAGATAAATATATAAATAGTACTATTTTGTTAGACGGATATATTGTTTTGTGATAAGTTCATCTCCAATAGGCTGTCTCAAAATACAATCTTGCCAAATTGATAAACATTTTTTGGTTCAAATAAATAGTAATAATAGAGTCAAAAATTTATTTTATACAAACTGATGGGTCATAACTGTATTTTTGTCAAACCTATACAATTAAGTTATATCAATTTGTAGAGGATTTTTTTTACTGTATTACTACTTTAATAAAACATTGGCAAAGCAAAGATATATAGAAAACAAAAAATTACAATGACGAATTAAAGTCTATCTCCAAATAAAAAAATCAAACCAAAGTGAACTAAACTATACTATAACCAGTGGAAGGAATAATTAGGATAACACACAATCACAACAAATAAACAAAATTAATCTCACTTGGGTAGCTTCACCAAAAGTGGAAGACAATGAACAACCAACTCCCAAAATTGAGCATGTACTTGGGCCTATCTTGTAAATCACTCGGCCCAATAAACTCAAACTTTTTAATTATTTTTTCATCCCAACATCAACTTACAAGCATCAGTCTATTCGCCTATACCAATTGAATTAAAAGCTATAGTTAGAGCTCCATTAATCATTTGACAGTCAATATAATTTTAATTAATTATATACGCACTCCATATTAAGTTACATTCCATATACACATATTAATAATAAGGAATATTAAAATTAATCTTGCAGTTACTAATAACAAATTTCCGGCCTTTCCTTTCATGGAGGACCATTGTATTGAAGAAGAATTGGAGAAATATTTTTACAACATAATAATAAAAATTGGCACTCTGTTGCTGTTATTTTGTATATATATGGCTATAATTATTTGTGTTCCCAATGTGCCTATGATGTAGCACCTGGTGGACTGTTAGCCAGTTTCTATCATCTTACGCGAATAGAGTATAGTGTAGATCAACCAAAAGAAATATGCATAAAAATATTTGCTCCAAAAAGCAATCCTAAAATTCCATCGATTTTCTAAGTTTAGAAAAGTACAAATTTTTAAGAACGAGAATCTGAAAAAGAATAATCATTTATTTATATATATCATTTATTTCTTTAATACATTACGAGGCGCTTATCACTTAAATCCACTAAATATGCACATGCATGCATTTTCTGCTAGTTCAATTCATGTTTATTATTTCTAAATGGGAGCAACAACATTAAAAAATATTGCAATGGTTATCCACATTATACAACTTTTAATCATACTCTTGGTGAAACTTTTTTGAGTAATTAAGAGATACAACATGTATGCCACAAGAATCAAGACATATATATGATGATTACTTTATGCACTTTTGTGCTCACTTAAGCTAGCTCATGCCCAATATTTTAATTAGATTTTTAAAACTTAAAAGCATATCCACAATATTGGAACGTGCATAAGAGTTAATATCATTTTTCAAAACAGTTTTTTTTTTTCACTATTATGCAATTTTTGATACTTGAGATTGTAAAATATACAAAACCTCTTTCCGTTTCTCTACAATTTCGCATTCGGCATTGGATCCGTTCCTAAAACTTGAAAAACAAAAATAAACTCGAGTCTTCAATTCTCATTTTCCATAATAATTATGTATATATTATATTTATAAGAAATATTCTAATCAAAGAACCCTAAGTTTAATATAGTTAGAAATAAATTAATTACTTTTTTATCATTTAAGTTATTTCTAAAGAATCTCTTACCGAAAAATTATAAAATGATGTGATTGTGACGATAGACAATGACCAGAAAGGTGACAATAAATAATTATTATGAAAATGACAAGCAATACAAGGAAAGGTCGGAAAGGCAGGCAAATAATGGCTCGGAGAAAGTGAAGAAAAAGGCAGGTATACGTGCTTGCTCAAGCAGAATTGGCTTGATCCTTCATGTGGGAGTGAGGCTGTGCAGGTTTCTTTTTCATGCACTTACTTTTAGAATCAGCCACACATTCTGTTAATGTAAGGCCAAATTATATGAAAAGTGACAAATACTATAAATTGATACCCACAAAGAAGATGTTGTGTTCAAATTCGTCAGTTAAAGTCACTTAAAATCATATGGTTCGGTTGAATAATGTGTGATTTATACGATGGAAGACTATTTTTTAAACATCATTTTCATTTAAATGCTAAACATTTATGAGGTAAAAACTAAAGACCTAAAATTAATATGTATTTGAAATTGCAAGAATTGTGAACCCACGTTAATGCTCTCGAGTTTTCTAGTCTCTCATCTTGAGCACGAATTCGGGAGAACCGTTGACGAAAAGTCAGCGACTGACTGTACAAATTTCATTTTCTTAACAATAACATTTGGAAAAAAAAAATGTAAGAAGATTTGTGCTCACACATTACTTTTGACTTGCATCATATTCAGGAAGAAACTTATCCAAGAAAATGGTAACGATGACGATGATAACAAAATTTAAATGCATTTTATCGTTACTACTTAACAAACAAAACCTTCTTCAATAGATGGAAACAGATTTATTGAAGTTCAAAATTTCCAACTTCCAAGTGTTGAATCCGTGAATAAGCCTGGATAAGGCCGATTGAAAAAGTTCGCAGTACTCTTACTCACCCAAGCCATGGCTTCCACTAAAACAAGACTTGCTTGGTTTCTCTTTGCCACCTGTTTGGCAAAGGACTCATCACTTTAGTCCCCAAGGATTTGTTATGACGTGGAATGGTGATAATTTGATACACAAATACGGAATGATCATGATTTTGTGGATTTGTTGGCAACACTGCCCACCACACCAGTCTGCCGCATGACATTGTTATAAAAAGTTCATGGGTCTGATTCAAGATTTAATCTCGGTTTTAATGTCACTAACAATTGTCTTTTTTATTTCAAATGCTTTAACACTACTTGCAAAGAAAATCATTTGTGGAAAATACTGCTTGCCACGAGACATTATTATAGAAATTAATGCGTTTAACTCATACTCAAAAATAAAATTTAGTCTGTGGACTCAAAATATCACTTTTTACATTTCAAAATTTATGTTTCAGAGTGCAAATTAATCTCATGCTCAGTCATCATCTATCCAATACCCAAAACCCAAGTCACTAAATAATTAAAGAAAATGAAGTCAAACTCTGCATCACATGTGAATCTTTGGCGATATTTGTGGTCCCCCGAAAGAAAGAGTCCACGAACAGTTGCTAACCACAAATAAGTAAAATCAAATAAATTCTGAGGATTTCTTTCTACATTGTGTCCACAGCAAATTTGGAAACTAGTTGGAATTATAGATATCAAATTCAGATTTGTTGCAGAAAAAAGAATAGGGCTGAGAATTCACCTATGGATTTCAATTTCTTTTGCTAGTTTTTTGCTTGTCAATTCTTGACTTTTCAGTTAAGGACGGTGACTAGGTTTGGTGCGTGCAGTAATAATTGTACCTATAGTTATGTGCATGTGTATTCCTTACCTACGGTTTCAAAACAATATATTGAACACAAGTCCTTGCGTAAATGGATCACCATCCTTAATGCAGGGAACCTTAGAGAGCTTCTTGGTCGTGTAGGCCTTTTTTATTGGGGAGTTTTAGGTACTCCTACGAGGGTTTTTTTTTTAAAAAAAAAAAATTAAATACTTGTCACGGTGTATTTATATTTTTATGATTGAGATTAGAATTGTAAAACGGGTCACTGAGTCGTGTTCGTATCGTGTCAAATTTAAATCAACTCAAACACGACTCATTTAATAATCATATCGAAATATTATAACCCTAACCCGACATAGAAAATAAATTGATTACCCTATAACTCGCTTAATATCTATATATTTAACAAAATTTATATAAAATATTTGCACACTGCTATATATATGTGTGTGTGTGTGTGTGAGAATAATATTTTATATATCAATATTATAAAATATACATGTCTACTAATATTTTACGTATTTACACTATTAAAGTTCTAAATCCATATAAAATTTTATAAATGAAAGATTGTTTATATGTTTATCATTAAAAAATAAAAAATAAAAGAGAGAATTAAGTCTAATATTTGAGTTTTAATGACAAAAGCCTCTAAATTAATATAAAATAAAAAACATAATCATGTGATTAATCGAATAAATGAATTAAGAATTTTAACCCTAAACCGAAATGGACAAAAATTATGTTGATTCAGATCCAGCCCATTTAATAATTATGTCAAATTTAATAATCTATACTCATTTATTCGTATCATATAATTGAATTGTATCAAATTTTATCAACTATAATTGAGATAGTATCTATGCACGTGATAATTTAGAATAATAGGTCCACTCTGAGAGAGGGTGTTTTTATTTTCATTGTGATGATACAAGATTTTGTTCAACTCGACTTTTAGTAGAGAAATGATAAACCGTAGATGTTACAATATAAAAATAGTAAACTTTACACAAAAGTGGACTAAATTTATAATTAAAAAAAAAACTTTTGGCCTGAATTAGTTTTTTATTTTATTACATAATTCACACATTAAACTTTTAAAGTATGAATAGTTATTCATTAACTTTTAGGGGTATGTTTAACATACTATATTATATTATATTATTTTAATATTATACAATATTTAATGCTATAGTATATTATATTAATTTGTTATGATTAATTTAAATTATATATTATATTAATATTTTTTATTTTAAATTAATATATTTAAATTGTATTAATATTTTATATTATTAATAATTTAAAATTAATATTATTGAAATCATTAATTTAAAAATTTATTATTAGTTATATTAAATTATAAATTTATTAATAAATTAGAAAATAAAAATAAAAATCTATAATATAATATTATTAAATAATAAATTATATATTTATTAATTTATTTTAATAATTATAATGTAAACAAAAATATTATAAAATATTATATTAAATTAAAAATTTATTTGTTTATTTATTATTATTATAAAATAAAACTAAAAATAAATAAATAAGAAGAAAGAAAGAAAGCTAATGCGCCAATTCCTTTATATTATATCCATTTTCCTCCAAACATATTATCAGATTAGTGCAATACAACAATTAAATACGCCCAATAAGTTATGACAAAATGGCCCACTTAGTTTAAAGATTTTGGTTCCCGAGAATACCTAAAAATGAAAATTGTACAGTGCTGCGATCAAGCTAAGATTTTTATGTTTTGTTAATCATTTTTCAATATAAAAAAGATCTTAACTGGACAAACCTGTTTGACAGAATTGGAAACATTGAAAAGCTATAGCACTGATTTAAATAATATAGAATTAATTCAGTAGTTGTTGATTAGGTGCCACGTCACATTTTTATTTGACATTTGTATACGAAAAACTATGTCATAGCTGGATTCTTGACATACATAAATATATGTAATTTTAACCAGACTTCCCAGTTATCTTGAAAAAAATAATTCAAATTAGTAATTGTTTAAGCATATTATTGTTCATTTTGATGACCTAGGCCAAAATTTATAATTTATAATATAAGTTTTTTGTACTTGCCTAATTATTGTTCATCGTTAGTCAACAAGCGATCATAGATGTACTAGTTAATATATAATTGGGGATGCGTGTACTAATGAACTTCGCTGATCAATTCAATTATTTTCTACAAAAATTAATTTGTAATCCTAATAATCAATTTATATAATAATTAAGATGATGATCATGCATCATCAGCCTCTTAAACAATTCCCATCCTTTGGACTAGTGTTGAAACTTGTCACGATGAATCATGATCTCAAGCCATAAGATGACAATTTTACCCTCATGACGAAATATTGTATAACTAATTAACATTTCATATAAATTTATATATGATGATTTTTTTCCTCTATAACCCAAGGTTCTCAAATTTGTTGGTTCGTTCACAGTCGTGCAAGTTATCTCATCTTCAAAAATTGATTGGTGATAGCCGTTATAAGATACTTGGGGATGATGAATCGGGAAAAATTCAAAGGCACGTGGTGGACTAAAATGTTTAAAGGGACCAAATTGTCAAGTTCTTAAAAGCATCAGGGACCCGTGTCGTATCTTTTCCACACACGCTTCGATGCTTGGCATTAGTAATTAAATTGACCTGTGAACAACATACTACAATTCAATTTTCTTGAACATTCATTACCCCTTTGATTTAACTTTTAAGATTAATGGTGCGGTGTGATGAGTGATTTGGAAAGCGATTTTATTTGCAAGATACTTTTGAAAGTAAATTTTGAAAATTAATTTGCTAAGATGCTTTTTTGACAAGAAGTTTAATTATCATTATCGTTACGATAATTTATAAATCTTCGCTATATAATAAGAGATAAGAAAATAATTATTATAAATTAGATCTGATTACTATAGATCAGTCGTGATCTTTTATATAGAATTTATTTGAGCACATATAGTTTAGTGTTATCCAAATATTAATATTAAACTAATTCTTGAGATATGATTTGCCGTGAATATTATAAATAACAACTATGCATCGAGAATTTGAGAATTCAATTCTTTGAATAATTTCACAGCCCCTTCTTCATTTTATTTTTTGAAAAATTATTTGTTTACTTTTAGTTTCTTACAAAATTATCTTGAATTAAAAACCACCTCACAATATAATTAAGCGCGTGTAGCCGGATGTTTATTAAAATTGAACAAACTATCTTTATTTGTGAAAATGCAAAAAATCAAGGATCGTGAATTCGTGATGTTATTGCCCCAATTATTTTTTCTATCCAAAGAGCACTCTTAGTGTGTGTGTTTTTTAATTCAAAAATTTTATATTTCTATCAAATGTTATAAAATCTACAAAAATCCTTTTTGACCATTTAAAAATATATTTGACATAAAATAAACTAAAACTCTAAACGTAGAGAGTGTAATAAATAACTATTATTAAATAAAACAATTTTATGTTTATTTAATTTGTAATGAAAATTAATATAGCGGTTCTGAGAATTGGAGGGAGGACTGAAGAGTCTTCAATTGTCAATTACGTACAAAATGCATCTTATTCCGAATAATAAAAATGTGCTTGATTTTTTTTTTCCCTTAAACACGGTTCTCAGCTAGTTTAACGACAAAAGAGTAATTTAACAAAATTACAAATCTATGTTTACCCGTAACCGTGGGATTTGAAATCATTAGTTAATTAGCTCGATATTATGACTCAGTTGGACCAAATTATCTTATTGGAATGGTACTACCTTTCACAATTAAGTCACCATAGATATGACACAGATATTGTCTTCACCGATATTCCAAAACAATTAGTTTCCATAAATTTCACCTAAAGATTCTTTATTATAATATAAATTCGAGACTAATTCTTGAACATATAAGTTATATTAGGAGATTGATCATTAGATGAATCTACGTTATCATTATAAAATAGAATAAAAACAAATATATATTTATAACATGTGTTGAAAAAAATACTTGGTTTGAGAGGATTTAGTTACTTATAGTAGAGTATCGTGGGTGCCATTTAAGTTGACATAAATCTCACGTCAGTTATGAAGAGAATAAAATTAGATTTTTTAATTTTTTAATGAAAACTTTTTAGGACCGATCTCATATAATATATAAGAATTAAGTAATTTAAAAATTCATACCTTGATATTTTGAGAAGATGAACAATTGAGAGTTGTAGATCCGTTTTCAAACGATCTTCCAAGCTATGACTCAAGTTTGATCAACACTGGACACATGATCGTCTGTTTTACCACTCCCCAATTGTAACTGGCATTTCTTAGATGTCTTCTTTATTTTTCTTAAAATCCCTGTAATTCTCTTATATATCTATTTAAGAGAATAATACTTCTTTTATAATATCTTATGAAAAACCTTAGTATGTTAGGATTATGATTTCTATTTAAAATATAATTCCTCTTTTAACTATCTCTCCACTTCCGTAAAAGTGGAAGGAATGTGTAATTAACTAGGAGACCATCTTGTAAAATATTACAAGCTCCCATTTACACTTGAATATAATATACTATGCCTTAACAAATATTATAATTATGATTTTCATCTAATATGTCAGTTTTTCTTGCTTTTGGATCAAGTGATGGTGTTGTCAATTAAATGAGCTAACCCGGGGATCATTTGGAAACATACAATAGTGGCTACAATAATTAAATTTGTAATTAAATAAATATAATAGTGGCTACAATAATTAAATTTGTAATTAAATAAATATAATTATTTAATTCTAATTTTACTCCACTATAAGATTGGAATTAACCTCCATAATTGTATGCTCGAATATAATTCGCCCAAGCCACATTGATTTCTTTACTGTACAATCCTTTGTACCTCATCGTTAATTTAAATTGATATCTCAACTGTTCAATCAATTTAATTACATCTTCTTCCTTGATACTTACTGATTTTCTCTAATAATCATTTTCAACATACTTATTTATGTTGAGACACTCTGCCCAGAGAATTCTATGATTAAATACTGAAAACCCATCAAGAGATGTGTTGTACAAATTCTATATTGTTAATCTACAATTTCATTACTTGTAATTGCTCCCACCAATATACCAGGTAATCTAGACTACATGTGTATGTCATGCCTATTGGTAACTCAAATGAAATAACAACTACAATCATGAAATCATAACTAATTCAAGATTAAGATTACAGTAAATCAATGCCTATGAGATTTAATAAGTCTGACAGTTATTACTAGGTTAATTAAATCTCATATGTAATCCAGTTCAATGTAGACATACTACATCAATAAATTCATACATGATTAAGACAAATTACTCAATGAATTTATTACAGTCTATATCTAAATAATGTGCCCAACTTTATTTATCAGCTGCGAACTTAATTTATTTAATCATAAGATAACTTGTATTTATGTCTTCTGCGAATCCACATGATAATCGCATAAATACATATAATATGATTAAATGGGTTTTACTCAAAATATTAATGTAATTCAAAAATATCTGAATAAATTCTTGAAATATTTTATTAATCAGAAAATCAATATGCCTTAAAGAGCACATAATCCCAACAAGTTCACTAATAAGCTTTTGACTTAATAGGAGAGTTTTTGCACTCACAATGTGTTAGAGTCTTTATAAAAATATTATATAAGTTAATTTCAATTCATAATTAAGTAGAGACATATCAATATTCAAAAAAAAAAAAAAAAACTCAGCGTGTGCTCACATGTTGGAGTCATGAATTGGCTTACCATTAAGCTGAATAAAAAATTGAAAAAAAAAAGTATCGATTGAAATTTGACTCTGGTTTAAATTATAAATTCTACTGGGTTAGGTTTTAAATCTTTAAGGGTTTGCTCAGATACAATCATAAAATATGTCATGCACATAAAAGTATCTGCATTGTGCATTCTAGTAAATCAATCATCATACATATATTTAGCTAACAAAAGTTTAGGTAAATGATAAAGGCAGAAGAATCATCTTGTAGTACAATGACAAATTTTAAATACATGCATGCAAATATCCAAGGTAGGCAAAAACTGGTTAGGGTTCATCTCTGAGTCAAATTTTTCCTTAAATTCATTCCAAAGCAACATTTATTTACTTTTTAAGACATCAACTGATGTTAACTTGAAAGCAATAGGGACTAATTAAACATTCACATTTTTTATTTAACTAAATTTTTGTATAAAGATATGAATGTGGACATGCATGCATATCAATATCATATTATTACCTCTGTTAACGCCTGAAATTTAATTTATTATTTTCAGGTTTTAAACAGAATATGTTTTGTTGTTTTTGTCATTATAATCTTTTTTTAGACAATAGTAATTATAATATAATTTGTTTCAAAAACGCAATATTATTGGCAGTGCAACTATTTTAAAGTTTAATTAACAGTTGTCTTCTGTTATTCTTATGTTTCAAGATAGACTTTTGAAGCTGTCATGGATGCAAGGGGTGATTTTTTTTCTTTTTTTTTTTTTTAAATAAGAAATAATGTCCCTTTCTAAAATGCAGTGACATATATATATTGCATTAACAGTAAATGTTGCTAGTGATGAGATTTTTACCCGGGATAATATGGTAATTCAAGAATTTTTAGTGTCATTTATGATCTTTTGTATATATATTTCAATTCAAAATCTTATACTTTGTTAAAGTATAAAAAAATTATTAAATCATGTGGTTTAACGGTGTAATAACTGTGAAATAATATTACATTATTAAAATGCAATCTAATGAACTTAAACATATGTGTGTATAATATATATATAATATTCATAATCACTATTGATATTGGCCAAAGTAAAGCTACTGTAATATGAAGGTAAATTAATAAAAATGCATAATCTTTTAATACTTATACATTAAAAAAATATATATATTGTGCCTGGGTCCTCTGCTATTGTGCTTAAACTTGTATGCATTACAGTTTCTCTAATGTATTATCAAATCTAGTGTATATTATCGATTTAAATTTTTGGGTCAAGTAATTTATCTAATGTTATTTATTAAATTAATTATTATTATTATTATTTTATTTTTAAAAATTATAAAATAATAAACGAATGTAAAAATTTTTGGGACGTAACACTTTATGTTTATGTTGTAACAAAACTTTATATTTTACACTATGGTATCAGTCAGTGGTGACGCGACTTGGGAGAGAGAAGGGGCAATTTTTTTAAAAAAAATATTTTATATTTTTAATGATTTACAGTAAAGTCCTTATTAAATTTTAAAAGTAACTAAATATCAATATTTTTGTACAGCATTTTGAAATCTTAAAAAAAAAAATCACGGAAATCAAATCCCTAACCTTTCATTGATCCTTTTGCCAAAATAAATAAATAAATCCGTTGGCTACTTTCGGGGCTTGTCGTCTATTAATTTTACAAAAATTATTTATAAAATCGAATGAAAGATTAATAATTAAATGTTAGTCTTATTACATATAAAAAATATTTTGTCATTTTAATAATGAGATTATTCATCAACATATAAAATTATGTCAATAACATTTATAAATATATTAAACTAAATATTTTAATGAATTTTTATTTTAATATATATTATTTATTAATTTATTAATTTAAATTAATATTTAAACTTAACCCTACTAAAAATAATTCCTGCCACCAACATAGCTGCTAATTTTACCGCTATGATATCAGCATAATATAATTATTTTAATTTTGAAAATATAGTAAAAATGTAAGATTTATACTGATCGTACATTTTTATTATTGTTTTGCAATTCTTGAAGTATGGAAATCATAATAAAACTTACCAAATTTTTAATGTTTCCAATATTTTATAAAACAATGAACGTCACAGTCATAAATAAAGCTATGAACCAACTTTCGGGAGCTTTCAAAAGATCAAACAACTTGGCCACGCAACAAGTAACATGAATTCAAGTTGCAATTACTACACATTTGTTTATTCATTTATTAATACTTTTCATTATCTTTCGTTAATGAATAATTATTATTTTTCTGATTTCTAATCCGAGATTAGACCAACTGGTCGAATAAGATTGAACCTGCTCTGCCGATCTTTCGGGTCAATGTCCCGAATTTTATTTTATTTTATTTTTTGCTTATTTGAAGTACCAAATGGATCAATAAAAATTAAAACACGATTAATTAGAAAAGATTCGAGAATCTCACTATTATCAAGGAAAATTTTAAAGTTCTTGCAATTGACTCGACAACTAATAGAAGTTGTGATAAGTGATAAACAACTTGAACTTCCTGTGAACATGTTGGGTGGAGGGCGTACAAATTTGTATCAATTAAATTGTCAGTAAGAGTTTGTTTATAGGATAATTAAGTGCTTGTAATTTCGTTAGCGATTTGGATATGATTGCTTGAGTTTCTTTTTCTTTTTTTAAATAAAGAAATGATTTCATCTATCATTATGAGGATAAATTAAAAATTATTAATAAACAAGTAGTACATAGGCAGTAGTAGAAAATAAAATTAAAAAAAAAAAAGTGTGATAACTGATTTGTACATTATTTTTAAATGTGAACAGTTCAAAAGGGCGTGCTCGTATAATTATTTAAAAATATAACATGATAAGAGTGTTGTTGATAAAATAAAAGAATTAAAATCGGAAACGTAAACGTAACATAAATTGTGAATTCAATGTTTCCGTAGCAAAGATCCTCACAGAACATAATTTAATGATCTGTTTATAATAAATAATTTTCAAATGAAATAAAAAAAAATTAAATAATAAAGTACTGTTCTATTTCAATGCGGCTGTGATTGTCCTTATCGTAAAGCTCTAGTTACATTTTTTCACAAAGCCCCGAATTCAATCACTCATGTAAGTCCAATATTTCCCTTGAGAAAAAATATACATTCAAATTATAAAGGAATATGATGATGTGTTTTGAAATTGAAGGTCCTCCAGTCAAATTGCTCACTCACAAGTCCAATTATACGATTATTTTTATATAAAAAAATATCGTGGGTTTAAAGAAAAAAAAAAGGGTTTGGTTAATTATATAATATGAGTACGAATACATGCTATAGATTTAAAATTTAAAGGTACGTACATTAATTAATAATCCAATTTACCAAATTAACGTGTGAAGTTGCAAAAATGAAGTGAGTTTTTGCATCTACAGAATGTGAATTAATTTGGCTCTTAATTATCAGCTGTGTAACTAGTAGCTAAGTAGCTTTAAGTTGCTAGGTAAATGTTTTACAATATTATTAAATGGATTTGATGTACATTATTAAAAAATAATTGAAAGAAAGAAGGCATATGCATACTAGAGATTCGAACAGTAAACTTAGGATTATAAATTAGTGTTGTATGAGATCATTACAATTTATAAAACTAGTTCACTAAAGATTAAATGAATATTTATTTTTAAATTTGAATATATATATATATATATATATATATAATAGACAATAATTGAAGACAACTCATGCAATTTGCAAAGAGATATGGCAGGCGTCTTGACTCGTGAAGTGAAGTGGGCGATTCATTTTAGTTGGGATGGTCATAGATGAAGGCTGTCTTTGTTGACCCATGAATTTAGAGAAGACTTAATTAGCTCACATTTGTACAAACAAAAATCAAAATTAAATTAATCTCCATCCTACTATTAGTTTTTGTCTTATTCATTGACTTGCTTTTGCTTGACTTAAAAAAATGAATAGAGAGATGATAAAGTTTTAGACCAGCCAATGGCCTTAGCACATTGGCAAATAACCCTGTGCCCCAAAGTTGAGAAGGTGGGACTCTATTTTTCTCCTAAACGGATAAAGATTTTAATTTCTCCCACTCCCTATGGTTAGAGAATGTGTATCTCTTCAATATTAGTGTGATAAACATATTTAACATAGGAACATAATTTTCAGAAGCGCCATAATAAAATTAATTAAGGTTAGTCATAATAGATTTCAAATTATAAATCTTTTTATGTTTCTAATTATAATATTAATATTTGAAAAAGTTAAAAAAATTATACTACAAATACAAATTTTATATACTTATTATAAAAACTTGTGATAATTCATATTTTCAAGTGTAAGTTAGACCCACAAGTTTTTATATGCTATTAGACCCATGAGTATTTATATCATATCGAACAAATCTCACGTACAAGTAAGCCCACATTATTTTATTAAAAATAAATTAACATAAACTTTATTTATCATAAAAAATAATTTTATGTTTATTAAATTATACACGAATACTTTTAAGTATAATTTAGATTAATAATTTTGCCACCTAATTTATACAATGATCTAAATATTTATTATATATGGACTTGCTTTTATACTCTAAATACTTTTATATTTGGAGGTGAAATAAAAATTAATGTTTTATTTGCAATAAAATACAAACAAACCCTGTTTATTAGGTAATTAAAAAATTAATTAAGATTTTTTTATTTAAAACGAGGAAATGATATGCGGCATATAATAATAATAAACTCATATTCAGTAGTAGTTGATGTAAATATTTTACCTAAAATATAACTTTTTAAAAGATGGAGACGGATAATTTTAGTCCTAATCCGAATAGTTTCTAATAAACTGATTGGTCTCAAAGTAGAATGAACACGTGTTCATTTTTGTCAAACTTAATTGCATGCTTGTGTCAAAAAGCTTGTAAATTACTAATTGAAACGTACAAGTAATTGGTCCCATATGTTTTTGCAGTGCACGATTCCACCCTCTTCAAAAATTCAGATTAAATTTGACTAGGAGACATAACAGTTTTACAATTTGATAAAATCGACTTATTCATTTTGCCTAAAGAAAATACGTTTTATTTATTATTAATTTTCTGCTTTTCTCTTTATAATTCTTAATAAAGCTTGTCCCCTTTACCCAAGTTGGGAGAAAAAAATATATCACTGCTAGTCAAATTATTTGTGTAAATACAAAGATTGTACTAATTAAGAACATGTGTCTTAAAAAAACTTAAAAGATACTATCTGCAAGCTGATTATTGTAGCTTTTCAATTGTTAGAATGTCCTATGTTTTCCAACAACCGAAACGTTAAAGCCAGCTTGCTACTATTTCTTTTGTTGCACAAACCAATCACATGCTCAATCCAAGAAATATATATATATACATATATATATATATATATATATATATATTTTTTTTTTTCAAAATGCAAACATTGGCTAAGATGGTAATTAAACATGGATCATGTTTGCTATCGTTATTGATTTTTCTTCTCTTCTTTAATTATTTTTCTAGAATTTTAGGTCTCTACTCCTCATTAATTTAATTTCATGACAATAAAATTACCTAATAAAATTGAAACAGTGTTTCCAAGTTTAGAAGAACACATTCAAATTTTGAATTCCTCGTAATCTTTTTTGTGGGATGATATGATACATTTTCATAGCTCATTGATAAGATCCCAATAAATATATATTCTAATCCAATTGAAAGCACTCTAGGATTCTGTTAAAAAGCTTTCAATTAATTTTTAAAAAATGACAAAAGTAGATGGGAACATAAACTCACACACAATATATTATTAATTACTTTTGAGATCCTGAAGCACTTTCCCTGTGCAATGCACAACGTGTTGTAAAATCAAGCTAAGAACAACACAACAAAAAACTTCGATCCTCATTAGATGAAACGCCAGTGAAGATTTTCTCATATTTTGGGGGCCACCATAAGGCCAATTTGCATCGTTTCCCCTGTTCTTTTGGATGATCGCTGGCAAACAAGTGGGTCAAATTAAAAACTAATATTATTATCATTTCACATCTAAAAATAAATATTAAAAAAGCTTTATTATTTAACAACCCATTATCCCCTGTCAATCAAAACAAGACATAAAATACTAAATATCAAGCAGCTGCCGTATAATATATATATATATATATATATATATATATATTGAGAATATACAAAAATAAATAAATAAATAAAATATAGCACATTGGTTGCAGTTTTGATATATCATATGTGCACAGCAAGATGGATACGCTGTATCCTATTTTACCTAACAGGGTTAAAGATCCACATGGCTTTACTAATCAGTGAGAGTGACACGAGGAAAAATAATAGATAATAATTAACTTATCTTTTATTTGGACTCTTTGGTCCAAGCAATGATGTCAGCATTGCTCTATATAATATAAGCTTACAAGCTAAGCTCTGAAGCAAATTAAACAAACAATTCACACACAAAGTTCTTGTTTTTGTAGTAGTTTCATGGCAGCTTGAGTTTCTATCTCTTCTTCCAAACCCTAGCTTGTATAATTAAACACTCTCTCTCTCTCTCTCTCTCTCTCTCTCTCTCTCTTGCTAGCTAGCTAGCTTAGCAACAACATGGCTACAGGCTTGGGAGCCGAGAGCAACAGCAATACTGACCCTCAAAACCAAAAAGCTCTTGCGGATTTTGATCCCCAAAAGAGACCAAAAAGAAATCTGTATGCCTCCGCTGCTGCCATTTTGGCTTCCATGACTTCAATCTTACTAGGTTATGGTAAGTTACTGTACAAAAACCTTTTTTTGTTACTATAAACTTTCTTTACATCATGATTCATGAAACATGCATCATGGAGATGGAAGTAATAAAGTTTCTTTGTGAAGAAAATTTTCTTAGAACGTGGATGAGCTTTGTGTGGGTGTTAGTCGGGTTAAAAGATAAAATCTATTTAAATTTAATATAAGAGTTTAAGGGTTCGAATCTCGCTGTTATAATTGGTTCTGCATGCTCTATAAAATAATAATAATAATAATAAAAAGTTCTGCATGCATAAATTAAATGTTTTTTTTTTTGTTTATTTTGTTGTAGATATTGGAGTAATGAGTGGAGCTGCAATCTTCATCAAAGACGACATGAAAGTCAGTGACACACAAATCGAGATCTTAGTGGGAATCTTGAATCTTTACTCACTCATCGGCTCGCTGGCCGCCGGAAGAACCTCCGACTGGATTGGCCGCCGGTACACTATTGTGTTGGCTGGGGCCATCTTCTTCGTCGGAGCTCTGCTCATGGGGTTCGCCACAAACTATGCTTTCCTCATGGTGGGCCGCTTCGTCGCCGGTATCGGCGTCGGATACGCTCTCATGATTGCTCCCGTTTACACAGCTGAAATCTCTCCGGCTTCCACCCGAGGCTTTCTCACTTCATTTCCTGAGGTTTGTTCTTCTTCTTGTTGTTTTCGGAAATAGCTTTTATGTTTCTCAAAACAGAAACAATTTTGAACGGACGATAACTTTTTCCTTTCCAAAGTTGTGAAATGTAACCTGAAAATAATCGAATGAAAGTAATCTCTAGTCTGGTTGCAAGTATCAGGACCTATCTTAATAACTAAACTAAAATTTAATACTTAATTTAAATATATAAACTATAAGGGGTTTTATTGATATTATTTCTTTAACGCTTCAGGTTTTCATTAACGGCGGGATATTACTTGGCTACGTCTCAAACTACGGATTCTCCAAACTACCCCTCCATCTAGGCTGGCGCATGATGCTCGGAATAGGAGCCATTCCGTCGGTGCTTCTCGCCGTCTTCGTGTTAGCCATGCCAGAATCTCCTCGCTGGCTGGTGATGCAAGGCCGACTGGGCGATGCCAAGAAAGTTCTCGACAAGACCTCGGACTCGAAAGAAGAGTCTACGCTCAGACTCGCTGATATCAAAGAAGCAGCCGGCATTCCTGAAGACTGCAACGACGACATCGTTCAAGTACCGAGAACCAACCGTGGCGGAGGCGTATGGAAAGAGCTGCTGCTCCGTCCTACACCGGCCGTCCGTCACATTATAGTCGCAGCCGTTGGTATTCATTTCTTCCAACAAGCATCCGGCATAGACGCTGTCGTTTTGTACAGTCCGAGAATCTTTGAAAAAGCTGGGATTACGAATTCAGACGAAAAGTTACTCGCTACTGTAGCCGTTGGATTTGTAAAGACCATTTTCATCTTAGTGGCCACATTTTTACTCGACAAAATCGGACGGCGTCCGTTGCTTTTGAGCAGTGTTGCGGGTATGATCTTCTCGCTCGCGACCCTTGGTCTCTCTCTCACAGTTATCGATCACTCGCACAAGAAGCTGATCTGGGCCGTTGGTTTGGCCAGCACAAGTGTTTTATCCTACGTGGCGTTTTTCTCGATCGGGATGGGGCCCATCACGTGGGTTTACAGTTCCGAGATTCTGCCGTTGAAGCTACGCGCTCAGGGAGCGAGTATCGGAGTGATGGTTAACAGAGTAACAAGCGGGGTCATATCTATGAGTTTCATATCGCTCTATAAAGCGATCACGATCGGCGGCGCGTTCTTTCTTTTCGCGTCGATTGCATCGGTTGCGTGGGTGTTTTTCTACACGTGTCTCCCCGAAACACAGGGTAAGACCCTTGAGGAGATGGGTGGCGTCTTTGGTAATTTCCGTTGGCTGAGGGATTCCAAGAGAGAGAAGAGGAGGAACAAAGCCAACGAGATTAACGGTGACGGTGCGAGTAACGTTCAGTTAGGGCCAGTTTCTGACGGTAACTGAAGGGTTTTTTAGTAAATATGATGCTTCCTACAATTTTAGCGTAGCTTTGTGAAATGAATAGTGTGTCGTGGGGGGTGTGTGTCACGATCACTGATATGAGTGAGTGGAGAAATCCTTATGCAATGACAATGAATTGATATGAATCAAATAGATATAATACCTTTTATACTTCCCCTCTCTTTAAAAAAATTTGTGTAAATGGTTCAAATTTTGGTTCGGATTGCTATTAGTATAGAGTGAAATGTTGTTATTATACTCAAAGATCATTTGCTTATTTGGTTCGATTGATAGAATTTAACTAAATTCCTACTCGAAGTAGTAACTAGAGAACCGTAACTCTACTTTAATCACTCTTGATATAATGATCACTGAATTAGTGGAAATGGCAAAACAAATTATGGGGAAGTGGGAAAGCTCCAATTATTGAGGAGATAAAAGTTATGATCAACAGACTGTCTTTGTGCATCCATCTGGGGCTGAAATTGCCACGTGCTTGGATACTACATTAATTGTTGGCGGTGAATGGTGATGATTATTTTTCTTTCTTGTTTTGTTTGGAAATGTTTTTTACTTATCTTTATTTGAGTTGGCTGTGCCTTTTCTTATTTTTATATTTTCATTTCTTATAACAAAAGAGATTAGATTATTTATGGTTTATGTTGAGTGGCTTGTAGAATAAGTGGTCCATTCATGCTTATGTCGACCGTCGATTGAATTGACTAATTTAAAGTTTATTTATAGTAGAAATAAAGAGGCCGCACAATTTTTATGCATGTCGCGTTTTCCTAGTTTAGTATTGTAAATTCGGGGATTATGATATGTACGTTTGAGAAAAATTTTTTAGGAGGATTTTTATAGGGTTGAATTGGGAGATTTAAATTTCATGATAAAAATTCAATTTTAAAATCAGTTTAAATTTTATAATACTAATTATATTATAAAAAAATATAAAAAGAAATTTCATTATAAATTTTTTATCGCAATCACTTTTAATTTTAAAAATTTTAACTCTTTATGCACGATGAAAAAATATATTTGTATCATATTATTATATATTACATAATATTATTATGTATTTTATAATCATATCTTTTATTATATTATAATGTTATGTATTGTACATAATTATATTGTATTACGTTATACTATAGTGTCATATATTGCACAATATTATTATGAATTTCATAATATTATCATGTATTTTATGATCTTATATTATACTATATTATAGAGTCATGTATTGTATAAAATTATCCTATATTGTGTTATACAAACATAGATATTTTTATATTTTTTTATAAGTATTTTAATCATTTAAAAGTAAATAAGAGTCCAATAAAAATATAAATTAGTCAAAAAATCAAGACCTAAAACTAAAGTCAAATATAGTCTATACTGTATGATGCAACGGTTGTAACATACCACTAACTTTTGTCTTTTTTCCTTTTTAGTTTAATTACTCTACACTATCTTATATTTTTTGTAAAATAAAGCAGGTACTAGAAGTTACAAATATATATATGAAAGTCCTTTTTTTTTATAGATAAAATGGCATTTGAAATAATTTTAACTGTTATTATTATTATTATTATTTAATGTCATTTTATTATATTAATATTATTGTTATTAAAATTTTATATTTTAATCATCATTATTATTATTACTGTCATTAATATCATTATTATTAATATTATTATTAATATTAATAATATCATCATTATTGGAAATTTATTAATTTTATTATTATTATTATTGTCATTAATTATTATTATTATTATTATTATTATTATTATTATTATTATTATGATCATCAAAATTTATTAATTGTATTATTTCAATTGTTATTATCACTGTAATTATGTCGTCATCATTATCATTATTATTTTTTATTATATTATTATATTATTTTTTATGTCGTCATCATCATCATCATTATTATTAAACTCTATTAATTTTTCAGTTTTAATTAATATTATTGTCATTATTATTATTTTGCCTTAATTGAGGCATTAAATATATTTTTATTTTTGTTATAATAAATAAAAAAAATAAAAAAAATTATATTGTAATATTGTTTTATTATATCATATTACATTTATATATTAATAGTTAATATAAAAATAATAATTTAATATATTTAATAATAAATCTAAATAATGTTAGTTTAATGTCAATATAAAATTAATACAATATAGTGTAATACCAAATATTATATCATATTATGATAATATACTGATAATGTAATAAAAAATAATATAATATACATGCATTAAATAATACAATACATTACAATATAATACAGTATGTCAAACACACCCTTAACTCTTTTATTGATGATGGTCGAAATTGAAATAGAGAAAGTAAAGATGATCGTAGTAGGATCTTTTGCGATAGTCGATTAGTCATTGCAAAAAAAAAAAAAAAAAATTAGGCTAGCACAATAAAAATTAAGTAACCACCCTATATTTAAAGAAGCAGTTAGAAACTAATAAATTTACTATTTAATTTTTTAAATCAAGAATAAATTATAAATTATCATCACAACAAGATTAACAAGCCCAAATATTTAAAAATAAAAAAAAAGAAGAAGAAAGAATAATTCTCACAAAACATAAAGATCAAAAGCTTTTGAACTAATCTTGAAAAAATAATAAATAAACTAGCATCCTTTTATATCATTCTTTGTTTATCTTTCTATGACTTTGTTAGGGTACATTTAGTAATTAAAAAAAAATTAAAATGGCTTCCTTAAATTTCAAGGGTAATATTGATATTTTATTACATAAACTTACACATTGTACGTACTAACAAATTAACATGTCAACTAATACTAAAAATAGAAATGTAGTTAAAAGTAAAGTTTTATAATGATAAAATAATAAAGTGTTACAACTTAATATAATACAGTTTACATGTTTTTTATTTTGAAATTTCACATTTTTTATAATTTTCTGAAGTATTAAAAAGTTAGTAACCCATATTTTTAATATATATTATATAAAAAATATTTTTTACATTTATTTATTTTTCATGTGTTTAAAAATTTTTATGTAATACTACATTGTTATACATGATCACTTATTTTTATGATTAAATTAAGTTGATTGGTCAAATTTTAAAAATTAAAAATAACATGAGTTATATAAGTAAATATTTAAAAAAATTTTAACTTTTATAATTTTATAATAAACAGCAGGGATTACAGTGTTAATAAGCAACTGAATACATCTAAGCCGTTCAACAGTTTAGCTATTAGATCTACTGGCCGAATAAGAAAATAACAAAGTTTGGGGTACCTTGAAACTGTTGCAAGGTAGCTGGACCCGTATGATTATAACAAAATTGAGGACAATGGGCCTTTTACCGAAAATATCAGCTAAAGATGAAAGACTGGTCCCCCAAGAAATGGCATAACTATTAGTTTTGTTTTCTGGTGTGTGAATTGTGAAATGTGTGATCAAAATAAGCTAACGTTGTGAATTTAACTTCTTTGGTTTTTTGGATAAGACAGTAGTTTTAACGTTGAAGGAATTCAATTCCTTGAAAATTTGTCTTAATAAAACTTACCCATATACGTTGTGCATTTTGAAAGCCGCATAACAGGAAAAAAATTTCAGTACGTACTAAGGTCTATAAAGTAACATTATTTGCATTTTTTTTTTCTTTAAAATAAAACAAATGGACATGCAAGTATGCAACGACACGACCTTATTTACCAAAACCAAAAGAGGAAAATGCAAGATATGGGCGCAGCGGGAGATCAAATAACGAGGCATGTGATGTGGAATTTTGAGTACATGGATGAATGTGTATAATTGAGAAGCGTTGGGGTTTCATTCTTCTTCTGACAGAGGACGGCATGCTGAGATATTGGTAGATCACATTCACTATTTCAGGGACCCATCAACCTAATTATAATATACTGTACGTACATGCGTAATGTTAATGCCCATTGGTGAATGATGTTGCAGACTGAGTAAGACGTGGCAAATCCTCAGCGTTTTATTTTTACTCAATTATCACTAGGGGCAAGAATAACAAGCACCGACATCATATTAGCTTTTGTCTAGGGATAGTAAAAATACCCATACTGCGGGGACTCTCCAGAATTTTTCTCATTTGGACAAGATGTGAGAATAATTTTTTATCTCATTTTTTATTTAGAGAGGAAATGAGAATAAGTTTTTATCTAATTTTTTATTCAAGAAGGAACCAGGATGAGGTGCAATCCCCATTCTTTTCTCATTTTTTTATTTTAATTTAATTTTTATTTTATTTTAATTTTTTAAATTATTAGTAAATAAATAATAAAATATAAAATATAAATATAAAATATCAAAATAATCATATTATTAAAAATTTAAGTCTAATTACTTATTTATTTTAAAGATTTTATGAAAAAATTTTAAAATTTAAAAGTTAATTTAGTAATTATAAATAATAATAAGACCTATATAAATGAGATGAAAAATTAAGGCACATCATATTCATAAATCCTAATTTTTTTCTCTCGGATTCATTCCCTCTCAACTCTCAGCCCCTCACTCTCTCCTCTCAACCGTTGCATTGCAGCAGTAAAGTAATCAACAATTGAAGTCAGTAGCCAGCACCCATCCAAACTCCAGCCGATTGCTACCCTCATCTCACCCTTAGCTCACCCACGCTAGAAACGTCCAACACTCATCTCACCCCGACGGCTCACCCACGCCGGAAACGTCCACAATCCAACTCTCAGTCTCTTCTCCATTGTAGTCAAGTAGTCAACACCAGCCTACAACCATATAAACTCTAGCCGATTGAAAGAGTACCAATTGAAGTTTCCACCAACTGTTTCTTACTCTAATTATACTTGTAGTAGTTCTTCTTCTATTATATCTACGGGAGATTCATGTAAGAAAGCAATTAAATGGATGACAGAGTTTGATGATTATGTAAATAATAAAGATTGTGGAGCTGTTGCAAATGAGTTAGATTCATATTTAAATGAGAAAATTATGCCACGGATGGAAGATTTTAATATTTTGAGTTGATAGAAAACAAAAAACCATAGGTATCTTATTTTGGTACGAATTGCTAGAGATATTTTGGCAATTCCAATTACAAGTGTTGCTTCTGAATAAGCTTTTAGCACTGGTGGTAGAATTGTCAGCCCACATCGTAATAGACTTCATCCAAGTACATTAGAGGTTTTAATGTATTGTTAAAGTTGGCTACGCATACAATGACAATATGAGTTTATTTTATACTATAATTATTTTATATAATTATTATTATTTTCACTTATAAGTGACATTGCTTAAATTATTTTTGTTGTTTTAAATTTAAAACTCGAGGCTATCTCTTAATTTGCCACATTCCTTAAAGAAGAGCAAGATGAGTAAGAAGTGCAAGAGGTAAATACTTTTATTATAAGCATTGATTAAATATTTATATCCATTTCATTTATTTCATTGTTGATGTAAAAATAATTTCTTTTTTTTTTAATTGTAAGATTATGAAAATTGATGAAGATAATTATTATGGTGATTTGTATGTTGTAATATGACTTTTGTAATGGGATTAATGTTAATGTAAAATATATTGTCATTTGTCAATTTTTATTTTTATTTAAAATTTTATTTTAATATTATTAAATTAAAATAGAAAACTAAAAACATATTAATTATTCAGAGATCGGGAACCCTGTTATTATTCGGAGAGAGGACGGAAATTCCATCATATAATTTTGAAGGAAACGGGGACATATTTAAAATATCGGAGATGAGTATGGGAAGGTCAGTCCCCTCCCCTCCCCATTACCATCATTTTGTCATATAAAACACTATGAATATATTTAGTATATTATATTATATTATATTATTTTAATATTAATAAATCATATTATATAAATTTTAGTAGTACATTGTATTATATTATATTAATATTTTATTTTATATTATTCATGTTAAATATTTATTATTAATTATATTAAATTATAAATTTATAAATAAATTATAATGTAAAAATAAAAAATCATCCCTTTAAAATTAAATATGCTATTGTATAAAATTATTAAAATACAAGACTCTAATACCATAACCAAACACGCCCGTACAAGAATATCTTTAATCATTACAATAAAAAGACTTGATCAAAATAATTTTAATGATATTAAATATTTTAAATTTTTTTATCTCAAATAACTATTCTAAATAATATATCATTTATTAATTAATTAATATGATAATATAATTAATTCATTTTAATTTTATATTATCTGATTGATTAATACTAAATTATTTAAAATAAAAAATTTAGAATATATAACATTACTCAAATAATTTGTCATATCAGCTGTAGTTGCATGACCAAATTCACACCTTCAGTAAGCTGCAGAAGACTAGAAGTCCCATGAATCAATCGACGCTAAAAATTATATCTATACAAAGCCTCACGATGAAGCCACCACTAGATTCAAGCCGACTCAATTAAGTTATGCACCTAATATACGATCATTTCCTCAACAACAACTCTGTAGCAAGTCTACAATCTTTTCTGCCGAAAAAATACACTAGAAATTGAAAAATTGCATCTACATCACAATAATTGGCGAGATCCAAAGCAATCATGTACATTAGCATAAGTGCTCTGAAATTTTGTTTTACTTCTCAATGCCCTGTTGCAGATACTGAATCAAGTCGTAGCCAGCAGTGGTCCACTTGTTGTAAGCATCTGTGCACACATTCCTCATGAAAATCGCAGCCTCACGATCACTCATCTCAGGATGAAACCTCTTGCGAAGATTTCCAATAGGATCACCCCTGCTAAAGCAAGGTAACCCGCTGTCTAGCATTAACAACACAGTGTTGATGATCCCATCCATATAACGGCGAGCAGCTAGATAACCCTTGATGCACAAGCTATTAATGGCACAAAATACTGCGGTCAACTTTCAGCTAAAAGTTCATTCAAAAGCATGCACACACAAATAAAATTAAAAATAAAAGATTAAAGCGTCAAGAAGAAACACTTGTACTACCTAACGAATTGATTCCAAGTATCACTCTTCATCACCCCGGATGGATCCAGTAATTGAGTCATTTCGTGGCTCAACTTGAAGTGTGCACTCTCAAAACGCATGTTTCTACCAGGTGATGTCTCCAAAATGAAACCAAAATCAATGTGGACTAGCCTCCCAACGCTACATTGACAATATAACATGGTTAAAGGTATGTTTTGTTATCTTCATAACAAATACCAGGAAATTATATAATTTTCAGATAATCCGTTGATGGATAATGAAGTAAAGCAATTGAAAAATAACAGCCACAGCCGTCAGAATTCAAAATCTAACTTGATAAATTGTGTGTGAGAGAGAGATGGCTCATACTTATCAAAAAGAAGATTCCCATTGTGCCTATCCTTTGGTTGGAGTAATAAGCTTGCAACTGCATAACCAGCACTGCTAATGATAAAATTCTCTCGCGCAGCTTCAAAACTGGCAGAGCCAACAGGTCCAAAGTCCTGTTGGAAAATCTCATACAAACCACCATCAGTTGTTTCACCCATTTGACTTCTGCTCCGTGTATTAGGCACAACCTGCAAGATAAGAAAGCTAATTAGGAGAAGAAGCCTACACATTGTATATAGAAAGCCTTTTCAAGTTAAAGTTCTTCACCCATGTGAATTTCAAATGTCAAGTGTAAAGGGGTTTATCAAGAAAATTGACTTCAGCTTTAAAGATTTCATTTCTTACCTAATAAAATTTTTTTGAATTGCTTTAAAAAAAAAATAATAATTAATATCTTATCCAAGTTTTATGGTAAAACTATGATGTATATATGTTTGGGCAGGCTCAATGACACCCAAAAGTCCAGGTAAATTGTACAAGTTGGTGGCAAGGCTGTATCTAATCGGAAATAGAGTCTTTTAGAAACTCAGAACAATCAACAAAGTGGGCCTTGATCTGTATCAAATCACCATCATACAAAATCTTGTAAAATCCAAAATATTCCTCATACAAAATCTTGTAAAATCCAAAATATTCCTCAGACTAGAACACTGAAATCTCAAACAAAAACTGGCAAGATGCCCCAATGTCCATAACTTATCTAGTAATTATTAACAGGAAATGTTAAAGCAGAACAATTACTAAAACAAAAGTGTGTTGAGGAAAAAAAAAAAAAAAAGGCAGATACTTAAGCATGCTTCTATTAATCATATGGAAGGAGGAACAAACTCACCTCAATTATACCTTTCTCTGGACCAGTTGGGAGAACACCATATGGAAACAAATAGAGATGAAGTCCGACTGCTTCAAATATGTCTCTAAGAAGGGAAATCACTTGAAGAGCAAGAACATCTTGTCGACAATCATCTCCAACCTTGAATAAAGAAAATATAGTTAAGACACATCAGAAAACAGGAATATCTATCAAGCTTGCAATATGAAAAAAATAAATATTAAGTCAACAATAAAATATAAGATTAGGTAGCCGAAGAAACATGTGTTTGATTTTTGGTTTCTACTTGAAAACAATTAATACGCCATAAATACTGAACAAAACAGCTATTACATAATTCACAGTTAACCAACATGCGTGACTAGATGATCTTTCATTTGCAGGTACTCACATGAGAAAAATGTTACGTAAGACAAAAGACAGATTTTGCTTAAACCCATAATGATATATACATAATAACATGTGCATAAGCTTACCTTAAAAATGCAAGCTTGGGGCATCACGTTGTTTTGATCACCGTCCCGATCCACCACATTAAATGTGATCATAATAGGAACTTTGGCAGCTGACTGTAAAGGTATTCCACTATCCACCCGGATACCCCTAACAAGCTTGTTGGGGGCAGTTGGTAGATAAAGGTCTTCTCCAGCCATTTCAATTTTTTCCAACTCCCTGTTATAGCAAGCAGGTCAAAACCAATTAATGCTTGCATGGAGCTACCACTCGACCTAAAAGCTTAACCTTGAAATAAAGGGCGAAACAATAGTATTTAAGCTTGCTTTAACATTCCCCCTCATATGCAAGACTCATTTAGCCTTGTCATGTGCATCCAACAGACCAACACAGGCAGTACATTCCACTTTGGAGGAATTCAATTTGTGTTCAGGGGGTTTTGAACACAACATTAAGGTCAAATATGAAGAAACCAATTGACCTAAAAGCTTAAGCTTGAAGCAAGGGCCCAAACAATAGTTTCTAATATTGCTTTAACAGCTTGAACAAGCAATAAGTATACCTCCGGATACCAGCTCGACGCTCTTCCTTGGGAAGCGGATACAGTACACCAGAAATATTTGTAACTTTGTCAAAGAAGTCAAACTCTCTTTGAAACAAATCAAGGGCCTTGGGATTGAAACCATCAATAATACGCTGCCGAACCATGGGCAACAATGCTTGAAACGAACTATTCTGAAAAAACAGCAAGTAGGAAGAGATATCGAGCATGAATGACATATTATAGAAAGGCTTTGAAAATCCAACAAAAATATAAGAATGTTTCCACAAATTTTGCAAGTTATAGATTCAAAATCAAGCAAACACTATCAGATTGAAGATATCGATGGCTGATGCATAAATTTAAGCAGTACAGAATGTATAGGACTATTGAAATCACAAAACGAAAAATATTTCACATGCCATCGGCCACATCAATGTACCAGTGGAACATATTATGCTAAGCTTACAAGTTAAAACATCAAGAAGCTGCTCTAGAATGTTTGCTGCAGTTTAAAACTTGTATTTTTTTACATCTTGCGGTACTGAACTAGGTACAAGAAAAAGCAATATTTGCACATAAAAAATCCTTTATAGTTATTGCTCATAAGTTCCATTGACCATAGTCATTATTATCTCAATATACTATTCATAAGTAATTAAATTCCCATATCCACTAGCTCCATGTCTCCCACATGCGCAAATTAACCAAGGAAACCAACTATACAAGAGTAACTTGGTTCCCTGCAACAATCACTACTAACATCAGGCCTTACTGAATTTTGAATTTATAGTTCAACCATGTGACTCATCAAAATAAGATATGGAGAATTTAAATCCCATATAAAATTAAAAGGGATTATATTTTTCACATTTTTAGACATTTTAGCCATATATTTCCAATTACTTTCAATTTTCTTGGGAAAATCAATATAAAGAATGATATAACGAACATATTTAAACAAATCCATACACAAGATAATGCTGAATTTGAAAACGATAACATGGATTAAGATATTTCAATAAGTGGTTTCCATGGCGTCATAATAGATGTTCTCATTGTTCATGCGCCAATGAGTTCTTTTGATCATTCATAAGTCACTTTGATTGAGACTTATGCAAAGGTTCTTATCATTCATGCATCAATAGATTCTTGATATAAATAAGAAGATGACTATACCTTCACAGAGTTAGCATCTTTCTCTTTCCCAGATTCTGGTACAAAAGTCTCACCCTGCCATTCACAAACTCGTGTTACATATACTAATAGAGAAACAGAAAATGTAATTTACACGAAAGCACAATCCACCAAAATTAACCAAAAGCATAATAACTGCAGGCCTTCTAGTCACATTAATAAATAAATATTCCCACACCTGTAGATGCCATATCAGTATATGCGCAAATATATCACTTCTTTGAGTTGCTCTAAGCAAATACCCCTCTACCAATCCCTGAAAGTTATGAAGTAGAAATTAGATGGATCAGCTAATCATAATATATGCTCATAGATAAAGACAGTAGTCGTACATATTATTTGGTAATTTGAGAATGTATATCAACCCACCACAACCATACCCACTAAATCATAATATGCTCATAGAAAACGACAGTAACCTCTGTCTCCAAAACATTATTATAGGGAAATCCAAGAATTTGTAACTCTTATGCTGTTATTATGAACAATTACTATGGACGAGTTGAGAAAATATAGAAGACCTTACTGATTAAATACCCAACTTACTCTAATCTCTGTCTCCAAAATGTTAGTAGAAAGAATTTAAGAATTTACAACTCATGTTGTTAGAAAATGTTATTATAGATGAGTCAAGAGTAGATGGAAGAGTTTGGAATTGGGAAGTTTTAGGGAGTGTAGTCTAGCACATCTCTCATTAAATGATTTTGAAGGAGAGAATTCCTCCAGAACTTCAAGTCTTTTGTTGGGTCTTGACTCAAGGAGAAATGAACATTACAGAAATAATTCAATGAAAACCCGTCTTTCATGTGTACATCTCATTCATAACATGTGATTTGTAGAAAAAGTAAAGAAACTTCCAATCACCTCTTTCTTCTTGTGAATGGTTTCAAGATTGTGGGAGAGGCAACTAAAGAAGTACTGTTGTGACTCCCTACCATGAAAAAATCAGTTGGATTTGAAAGGGAGAAAAGCCAAATCATTGGAAGTGTGCAGTTTATGCCCTAATATAGTGGTATGAATGAGACAAACAAATGGATTTTCAAGGAAAAAAAAAGAAAGGAATTCTTAAAATAAATGACCTACCGTCTTGCTTCAGATTGGACTTTAGAATTCAAAGTAGTATTTAGATTCATTTTTTATCTTTATTTATCCCAATTGTGAGGGGATTTGGGGTTCTAGCTGAAGGCTGTTAAACTTTGATGGGTATTTTTGTGGACCATTCCAGAGTTTCTTTTGACTTTCTTTATATAGCTTTAGCTTTCATTATTACTAAAAATTTCTGTGCTTCCAATCATCAAAAATAAATAAATAAAAAATGATTTACACGGGATTTGTCAGATCAATCTAAAGGATAAAAGGATATAAAAATTTATCAACGTAATTCAATGTCACAAAAGTGGAATCATGACATTAAATAAGATAGATCAAGGTCAGATAAATCCAAGCTGCTTAAACTCTTGGCACAATCGAAGGAAGAATTAACAGTGGATCAGGAATTTTCAAAAGCCCAAGATAATGCAGTAAGGTCTCAGTCAACTTTCCAGACTCAAAGCCCCTACGATAATGCAAAAAAATATAGATAGTAACACAGACAGAAATCAACATTTTCATTATATAACTCACCTCATCATCGTACCGCAGAGCCTGAACTAGCTGTGGCATGAAGAAAGTCACTCGTTCAGGAGGATAAGATTCCAAGACCCTAAGTACATAAGCCATGACACGCGGATGACCCTTATATGCCGGAGTAAGGAACTCAAGGGCTTGTGTGATTGAACAAGCTGCCCAGTGTGGCAATTGTTGCAGAAGGGCGGAATCTTCATCAACTGCCTTAGGGGTGACAAAATAAGGCAATGCTTCAGGTATGCAGCGGATGTCCAATATATGCAACTGCAAGAACCACCAGGGAAAATCAAGAGAAATCATAAAATAAACATGACTGAATGTCACGTATAAGCAATGAACTTTTGGGATATGTTTTTCTGTTTCACACAATTAAAAAATGATGTCCCAAACTAGGAATCATATTTCAAAGCTGAATTCATCATATGGTAATTTAAGGCAAGGGATGAGAATTACGAAATTTCTTTATCACTTCCAAGTTCTGAACAAAATAGGTATCCTAGAGATGGATGTTCAACATCTAGCATGAGATAGATAAACGTTACTGCAAGTCCTTATTTTACAACACCCATTTATTGTTTTGCTATAAAAGGACACTGCTACCACCATTATCCCTGGTCCAACCCTACCCACAAAACTCAAACCACTACAGACACAAACAACCACACATGATGCATGAGTATCAAATAGGAGGGAAGGGGAAAAAAAAATACCATGCCAACGATGCATCATGCAATGAATCATTGGCTCAGAGTTCAAAAATAGCATTGTGCCCCGAAAAATGAAGAAAGAGGACAAGGAAAGAAAACATTGTTGAGAATCAGGAAAGAATCTTGGTCAAAATAGACACAAATAAATTTGACTTCATATTCAAAGCCCTCTTGACAATCCTTCAAACACAAAAACTCAGGGTGAATCAATACATGAAACTCTAAACATTTCCACTATAGAATGGCTCAAAGGTTCCCACAATCATTTTTCAAAGTATGTTTCTCAAGTTTATTCACATTTCTTTATAAAATCATCATCAAGATAATAACCACGAAGAGCATATTTTAACTTAGGTACTATCATCCAGTGACTAAAAATAATTCCTAGTCAACATAACAAACTTGCCTGAACCAGCTGAGCTACTTCAGCCTTCAAAGAAGCATTTGCTGGGAACCTTGATGCCAAGGATAAAGCAATCCTAGGATCCACTTGAAAGGCAGTCCGAGCATATTCAACAAACTTCTCTGAGCTAATTCTCGGCCGTGAAGATACACTTTCTCTGGAGATAAACGGAAATGTGAAAGCCATACAATTAACATCCACACATGGATTCTGGTAAAACATACAGAGCCAAAAGTAAATAAATAAATAATAAATATTCATCATGCTTAATAAATTCTGAGAATGATGAAAGACTACTTTGAGATAATGGGTTGTGCCCAAACGTCAAGCCTATCAGCCTCATGCTGACATAGCATCAGAAGAAGTTGCTTCCGTTTCTCTCTTCCCACGTCATAATTTTCAATCTGGCCCCAGATAGGATGAAACTGATCATTCTGCAAAATATCTAAGAAAATTTAGTAACAAGTGGGATAACCAACTCATATAGTTACTATGACAACAGAATTTATATAAAGAATAATACTACAACAAATGGACATATGTTCTCTTAAGTTCAAATAATCATGAAACAATAGGCTACTGTAGACTATGTATTGCAGTTATAAACATCTTACCACATCAACCAAAGCACTACCATTCTCATGTCCCCGTCCTTTTGCATCAGGTTGAGCAGCATCTGCTCTCTCATTCAAAAGATAGTGAAGAAATAAAGAAAGGGACTGAGCCTCGCTCTGGGCAAAGTTCACACAATTAATGTCATACCACTCAGGCTCATAAGCAAACCAGCCAAGTGAGGCCCTGTAAAATGCATCAAAGTAAATGACGATTCCTATAAACAAAACTATACTAATATAATTTAATTTGAGCAGATAAACCACAAAAGTGCATTTTCTTGAGCAATGCTCAGATAGCACAAATGTGCATACATTGTATTTAAGGACTCTTAATTGAGGCAAACAAATGTAAACCCTGAATGGTACATGCACAAAGAAAAACAACAAAATACTTAGAAATTTTGTATATACTCCTACTTACAGTGTATTTTGTTGCATGCTTGTATCCAGTTATCTAAAATTGACCGAGTGCACTAAATCATGAAATCAAGTCATGCTAGGACCAAAAACTCAGTGTGAAAGAGATTGAAATAGTTATCAGAAATTTTACGTTGTTAAAAGTTTCAGCAGATTTAAAGCATAGATCAAGCTGCACAACTTGGCAAGCCTATATGAAAAGCCTATTTAAGACATTTTTCGAGTTCCATATCAGGAACATTAAATTTAACAATAGATAAGCTATGCACAGTCACTTGAAAAGGATAAGGGACTTCTCATCCCCCTTTAAATTAAAGAGAAGTTAGGTTACATATATGATGATCCCATTGATAAAGGAAAAAACATAAAGAGGAGTTTAAAGCACCAAAACAGGGAACAACAAGTAGAACATTCCTAAAACATACAGGGATGGTCTCATAATGAGAGCCAACCAAGCATCACAAAAAATGCAATAGTAAAGAAGATAGAAAGTGAAAGTGAAAAGGAAATTGCAGTGACCTGTAAATGCGATCTTCCAGAAGTTGAAGTCCTGTTTTAAAATTCTGCAAATTTCCCTGCGACTGGCATGAGCAGAACTTCAGCCCAAGAAGCATGAGAGTAAAAAAAGTGCCAGCGGATGCGGGATGGTGTGAAAAATTCCATGGGAAATTTGTGGTTCCTTGTAACATCCGACCAAGGAGCAAGAGTTGCTCAACACTATTGTGTCGAACTACCTGTGCAGTCAAATCAGACAGAGAGAACAGGGATCACAAGAGTATGGTAAAATAAAGAATTACCAGGTGCATTATGAAGAGTGTGTTAATTAGAAAGAAATAAAACACAGCAACAAATATAGCACACGTGATTTTTCTTGAAAATATACACATTATGCAAGAAAACATTTGAAATAGACTACCAGTGATTTAAACACTGTTCTAGGGATAGTGTATACAGCAGCTTCACAGCCAGCAAGAAAAACCTAAGTGCAGAATGCTTCTTAATTATGTCATATATTAAGATTTAACAAGTTGTGTCAGATTAATCTAGTTATCATGTATTGATCAGTATATGAACACATAAGAAAAAAGGTTTGAGAATCATTTAGGTTTCCACTGAGACTCTGGGCCCCATATACACATAACCACATCTTTTATACATTGGAAAGTCTAGGACAACCAAAAACACAACATAAACCTTCCACTAACAGAGGTATGAGCCACTGCCTACCATATGTAGATGACATCCCCCCCCAAAAAAAAAATGATAATAATAATAATAATGAACATGAAATAGAAAGAGAGCAAGAGAGCAATGTATTATTTAGTTCAATAATTCCTAACCTCAAAGCGATCAATAAAAAATCCAAGCCATAGTCTATGAGCAATTATTTGTTCCACAGGATCAATTGCAGGCTGTGGTTCTGGTTCCCCAGGTGCAAGATGAGGCCGCAATTTTGCAGCAGGTCCAGAGTATCTCACATCAGTTGCAAAGAGACCTCGTTTTGTATCTATTGTCCATAACCATGCATCAACAAGCTCAGCGAGGACAAGGGACCCCAATTGTGGTGCAGCTGACACTAACCAAGTCCAAATGAAAACACCAGTTTCCATTGCATCAGGGGTGGAAATATAAGCTGGACACCAACACAGCAGCCGTAGAAGTTGTGAGAAGCCCTCTACATTTGATTTTGAATTGGAATCCTGACACAGAAAAAAACACGCACACACATACACACATATCAGAATAAAGCATTACCCAAGCGAATAATTTTCAACACCAAGAATATGGGGAAATGAAGATGAAAAATATACTGATACCAGATTAGAAAGAAGCAAGGCAGTTGCCTGAGAACAAGTTTCACGAAACTGGCCCTTATCCACTTCTCCACCCTTTTCTGCAACATTAACAAATTGCTGAAGAAGGTGCACAAATTTGGAAAGCAACATCTCATTGAACGAATCATCCTCTGTCTGTGGCTGTTGGGAAAATGCTCCAGATATCAGCCTCTGAAAGCCACTGCCAAACCCAAAACTACCGGTTGGCGTGGTACCAGATTGAAATCCGCCAATGCTGTTGTATAACCTTCTCATGCCAGCAATTTCTCCAGCATGGTTGCACTTAACTGTTGCACTGACAATACCAGTACTGAGCACCTCCAAGGCTTCTGCAGGTTTTAAGGTTGCTCCTGATGCCGCAGCTGCCGCAGCTGTGACTGCTGGAATGTTTGCCGTTCGTATACCAGGCCAACAATCATTTTTACCCGTACCAATCCGTATTTCAGATAAAAGAGAAACCATATCAGTCGTAGGCTGCGCTCTCTGCCAATTATTTGCTTTACAAAGATTATCCTGAAGTATAAATTTGGAATCATGAAAAGCGAGAAAGAAATACATCAACAAACCAACTAAACCAAAGAACAAAAACAGCATCATCAGTGATGATAAATTTTGAACCATGAAAAGGGGTATAGAAGTACATCAACAAATTAATTAAAATAAATAACAAAAGCAGTAGCGATAATGATGATACAGAAGACGTATTAAGTTCCATAACCAAAGATTGTTCAAACAATTCCACGCAAATATTTCCGCATGGTATAAAGTTAGATAATCAAAGATCACTCAAAGAGTTCCAAGAAAATATTTCCCCATGGTCTAATAATAACCAACTGAGCATGCAAGAAGAATTAAGAGTTCGCATATGAACAAACGCATATGGAAAGGTTTTCTATTCCAGCAAGAAAATAAACTAAATTCCAGAAGACTTACATATTGACCATCAATATTAGCTTGTAGCATATATAACATCATTCATAACATAAAGGACCAACCAAACTGAGGGCTGCAGGTTGAAAGTGAAATTATTTCCTCAATTTTCCACAGAAATTAGCTTGCAGGTGGAGAAAGAAAAAAAAAAAAAAGAAAGGGGGAAAACAACACTTTTTGGAATACTTTTGCATTACCAAACTGTTTGTCATCCAAATGCAGGACAAAGCAGCAGATTATAGTATAGAGATCAGATGTACCATGAAGTGCAAAACAAATCCAATCCACATGACTAACTCTACGAATGTAAGAGAAATTGAGATGGTGTATATAGGAGTGCATATGATTGACCTATTCACATATTGAAAGAGGAGAAAAAGAAAGAGTGGCGGTGGGGCAAACTGTATCAACTTAAACTGGTTTCCTTCCAAACCCGGCCCCCCCAAAAAAACTAAAAAAAAAAAAAAAAAAGAAGGGAAAGCAGTCATCACCTGAAGCAGGCCCTGGGTAGTGCATGGAGCATATGAAAGTGATGTGAGAACCCATTCTCGAACAAGTCGCTGGTACAAAGAACGAACAGTTGCAACCCATGCAGGATCATTGATAACAGCAGAAGAAGCATCACTATCAAATGAAAATAGTAGGGAATCTAAACAAGATGAATGCCACAAGACCTGCATTATATAGTTCCACGTGTTTCAAAATGCACCAGAGAAATTGAGCATAAATGGAAACTTATCATGAACATAACTTTTACCTGAGGAAACTTATCTCTAAGCTGAGTTAACAAGTTAACAGCAGTATCACGGAGGTGTTCCTCCCTCTGTGACATACTTTTTATGAGGAAACAGGCATGAGCAAAAAGAGTAGATTCTTTTATCTCAGCTTCCTTCCCTGTTTCTTCTGTCCGTTCTTCCTGTACTCAGATCAAAATGTCAATGATGCCCCAAAGCAAGAGAAAGAGAACAGCAACAAACATTATATTTGATGAAACAGAAAGAAGCGTTTCTAATGCATATGTTGCTGCAAACGAGGACATAAGTTCATGCAAACAAGAAACTATGAATTATCACATCCTAGAAATCAGCAACAGTCAACACTGTAACACTCATTTCTAAATTTCATTCATTTCTATAGTCACCGAAAGAGCAATTACAGTGAAAAATCAATAGTTCTATCTGGAAAACTTAAATGCAAGAAAAGCACCAAAAGCACCACCAGAACTGCAAGCCTCAAGGCATTACACACAGTAGTTTCATTTTAATTAAAAGTTTTATAAGTACATATAAGTAAATCAATATCAAGAAAATAAGAATCTAAAATTTGATTTTTGGACATTAAGAATCATACTAAGATCGAGAAATGAAATTATCAATATATTACTGCCAAACTGATAAAAGTTGTACGTAGATATATGATATTTAAAACATAACACATAATCAAATAGAAGCAATAATACACAATGAATAACCCACAAGGACCAAAGACCACTCTTAGTATCACAAGGCTACTCGAACACTTGAACTGGTCTTTCACCATATTAAGAACATAAATTTTAAAAAGAAAACATTATATATAACAAAATCATCATCTGTGCCTAATATAAATTTCAAAAACAGGGCAGGCCTCAGAAAAGCTACTGCCGCCTTAGAGCGTATGGGGCAGACTTGCAATTCACCACAAAGACACTGATCATATGTGGTATGCAAATTTAAACTAACAATTAACAAAGATGGGGAACTGAACAAGTAGAAAATAAAGATTAAACATAGCTCTAGAACAAATTGCAATCCAAGAATAAATGTCTTAACACACAATGTGACTGACATTCATACATAAAAAACCAAATCAGCTGCACTTAAGTTTGATGCCTCAATCTAAGATCTATACCCTACATCACCCCATCAAAGAATGAACCTTCCCTACAGGAGAAAACAGAGGAAAGCAAAGGACATTGCTCCAAAAGCTCTACTTAAAAGATGAAAAAAGTACCAGCCATGACACTGCAGTTTCAAATGCCCTGAGCACAATTGCATTCAAACATTGGAAGACAGAAGGCATAAGGTTTGGAGTTTTCAAGTATTCAAAAACACAACTGAATGCACTTCTGGCGGCAGTCAAACTAGTGCCTCCATTAAGGATGCCACCATTGCTGCTGAAACGTATAATCTCTAGAAAAGCAACTGCAAGGAGATAGGTCGCCTTCACGCCTACAAACAAATAATAACCAATGTCTTTTTACCATTATAATTGAAAGATACAAAAAGCAACAATCTATAGACATAATGAAAGATAATAGTATTTCTAGAAATATAAAAAGAGAAAAGAATATTTGATATCAACAAAAGAATTCAAGGACCAGGTAAATCATGAACTTTTATGAATCCGTTAAACTAGATAGCATTCAGCGAACATAAAGGATAAGCATTTAATGCTCCAAAAATACTAAAAATTCCCATGAAACCTTGTCATAAACATTTTCATTGGTCTAGTTTGTATATACTTAAGTAAAGCTGGCAAAATGGATCACAAGGTCGTTTTCGTATCATGTCAGCTTCGTGTCGTATCAAATTTAGTCGACCTAAATATGACCCATTTAATAATCATGTTAAAATATTGAGACCCTAACCCGACATGAAAAATAAACAAGTTATCAATAACCCGTTTAATATCAATATATTTAACAAAATTTACATTAAATATTTGCACATTTATATATATAATTTATCGATATTATAAAATATCGTATCTACTAAAATATTACACATTTACACTAATTAAGTTCTAAATCTATGTAAAATTTTATAAATGAAACATTGCGTATATATTCATCCTTCCAAAAAAAATTAGAAGAGAAAATCATGTCTAATATTTAAGTTTTGTTGATAAGAATCCACAAATTAATTTAGAATGAAAAATATAATCATGGCATTGATTAGCTAAATAGGTCAAAAACTTTAACCCTAATTCGACATGGAAAAAGATAGTGTTGACTCGAACCCGACTCATTGAATAATCGTGTCAAATTTGACGAACCATACTTATTTATTTGTGTTGTGTTCGTGTCAGATAATTGGGTCGTGTAAAATTGTGCCAGCTTTGTACTTAAGCTTTTGACATTTATAGTTTCTCACCATGATATTAAAGTCAGGTTTGAGAGAGAAGTCTTGTGTTTGAGCCCAAATCTTATCAATAAAAATTATAAAACTAAACAGACCTAGGTTCAGATCCCTGTGTATGATATGTATGTGTTTCTCCTGTGTAGTTAATGTGATAAGTATGTTGGTTAAATTCGGCTATGCAGAAGAGAGGATGAATTAGATTTCCATTCTATTATTGGTCCGTTCCTATAAGCTTAAACTTTTGAGATTAATAGTTTCTCATCAAACCTGAAATTGTGCTCATCGCTGCAACTTCAACTCGTCCTCCTAAAGCAGCAGAAAGTGCCACTCTTTGGTTTACTGCTGCTTTCTCATTCCCACTCCCTCGACGACTACCAGGATTGTGAAGAGCATTGAGTTCCAATTCATCTTCAAGCCATTTTACTGAGCTGACAACCTGGAAAGCACATTACTTATTTTTTACGATAATCAAGATAATATCATAAAATAAAAATAGTATTATTTTTAATAATTAACAAAACCAGGAAAACAAGTCATCATAAAATATCACATTAGGATATAGTTTGAAAAAATATTACTGCAATCACTAGAAATATTGGCCCAATTCACAAACAAAAATCATATACATCTAGGATAACTTGACAAGAGCAACTAAGAAGAGCAAAAATACATTAAAAAACAAACTATCTACTTAATTCTCATAACAAGAAAGCCCAGTCAACTAAGTAATGCCAGGGTATTAGGCATCCATACCTAAAGGACCACCAATGAACAACTTACTATTATCTAGGAATCCAAAAGTAAAGATTTATTCTTGAACATCAAAAAACCTTTGCATATGCACACAAACTAAGAACGCTAATACATGCCTGAGAGTGTTAAGAGCAACACTTTAAAAACTTAAATTACCAGTGAATCAAGGCTCTCCTAATAGTTGAAAAAGCTAATAACAGAGGAAGTCCAGGAAGCAATTATGTAACTAAACAACAATAATTTATGAAGAGGGCATTGTGATTTTGGTAAAAACTACAAGCCTCTATCATGGAGTAAAGCCCTCTTTCTTTAACAGAATGATAGATAACTTCTTCCTTCAAGATTTTAATCAGCTCTGCTTGTCTTGCATCCATAATTCCAAAAGAATGGCTGCTTCAAGCACATCCCAACATTCACATAGATCTCAAACTTGTGCCACTGCTAAAATGCTAACTAATCTGCGATTCCTAAACATCAGATCAGACTTCTTTCTACCAGAGTTGTATCCTAAAAAGCCTTGATAATCACCAGGTGACCCTTACCAAGTATATTATGCAAACAGGAATTAGTTCACCAAGTGTTCCAACTTCCCACAAACACATTTAAATGAACAACACAAGCATAAAACATAAAGGAGGGCATTATATGAATGGAAAGTCAAAGACAGAGATGGCATATTCGATCTGAAACAGCAATCTGCAACAGAAAATTTTGGAACCAAACCAAACTTCCATTACAGAAAATTATGCTTCTACTTACAAGCGGAGGAGTTCCTTGAGCAATATGCTGAACAGCAGATGACCACTGTGTATTCCACATATAAGGTCCAGTCACTGCTTGAAGAGGTATTGTTCCCATGCTGCCAACACTGTTCAATGTACTGGAAACTGACTTCACTGGCAGTTGAGTTTTCTGTATAGGGGGTGCCAAGCCAAATAGAGCAATATAGAACCACAAATTGCGAAACAACTTCAAAAGTGATGGTTCCACATCTAAAGTAGGATCAAAATCAGAGCATATTTCAGCAACAGCAGGAAGTAGTGGCCCCAGAAAATCAGCTCCACTCCTGCACAAGTGCAGAGTATCAGATAAGAAATCTCCAACAAATAAGACAATGAGGCTAACAAAATGAGCATGAAGTAAGGCATGGATTACTGTATCCAGAAGAGTGCACAGTACTTATAAATAATTAAAAGGGATATCACAATCATTAAATAGGACTTCCTACCAGCATATAAATAAGCAACATGTTTATCTTACCTCCCACTTTTAGACTCAGCAGCCAGGCCTACATCGGAGCACAAAGATAGCAAACGGTGTCGGTAGTCCAAACGTAGTTTAGCATTTGTAAGACCACCAGCAATAAGAAGAAATCCTGCAGGAAGAGTCTAGCATGTAATTGAAGCAGTGAGCAACAATTTGATGATGGGATACTCTATCAAGCAACTTACAGCATCAAATAAGTTTTATACTGCAGAGGCAAAGCATACCTCAACACGTTCTGTAGTAGCTTCAGCTGCCATTGTCTTGCTTTCAGCAGATCCAACACTTGACAGTTTACTCAAATAACTTCTTGTCATCAGAACAACTGTTTCACGATAGGACTTCTCGAAACCTAAACTTGCCATGCGAGACACGGCATCTAGAAGCTGTATTAAATTAAGGGGAGAAAAGTTGAGAAACCATGCCACTATATCCAAAGAAGTAACAGCCATGACATTATTGTTTCAATAATCCATATAGAAAAATTTGATACAAGGATCCAGACTAAATAATCAGCAAATACATGGTCTCAGGATAAAGAATCAGGATAAAGGTTCCATACTCTGAGACGCAATAAACTAGGAGTTGAAGCATCACCCTCTTCCAAGCTCTCAACAAAAAGTGGCAATATCATGTCTACCACTTCGGACTTATTAACAGCAACAGTCAAATCAGCTAGCAAGCGTATAACATTAAGCTGCACGGCTGGAACTGCCTGTTTCTCTTTGTCAACCTGAAACGGCTCGACGTGTAAGCATAGAACAGTAGCTAGCTCTGCAATTCAGATTTTATCACTGGAAAAAAAAAATAATAATAATAAATGAAACCAAAAAAAAAAAAAAATTACTGCTACCAAAGTAGAGGTTACAAACATCATGAATTTTTAGATAAGGATATAAAAAATGCATTAATGATGAAGATTTTAAAACAGATTGTGGACCACCTGTCCACTAAGAAAACCAAAAATAAGACTATTTGTGATACAAAAGTATACATTTGTGCTATACAAAAATATACCCAATCAACCCTATACAAGGCTAAAATCAGCTATAACTCCTTATCTCAAAACCCCATCCCAGTTTAGATAAATGAAGAAAAAAGATGAATCTTTAAACTCCTTAGAAGCTGAAGCCCAAAGAGAAGCAAGAAGAGAAACTGTTACAAACATCATGAATTGACAAAATAGGAATGAGTCTAATGAGAAAACACATTGGCCTATGCACAGTTAAACTATTTTCGAGTGGTAATCTCAAACCAAAAATAACAATCTGTAAAATCCAGAAGTGCACAACATTCTCCAAGGGTAATTTAAGCAGAAGCTAGAAACTAAAATAAAGCATAGGGCTGGAGGCAAACTGAAGAGGAGAAAATAAAGCTTATTTCCAAACAAATAGTCATAAATGTCTATACATAAACACTTACATACATTATTATATGGTAACATAAATGCAAGCGTACATCCATTTATACCATAAGAAAAATGAACAAACGACCTGCTCGTCATAATCATTTCGTTCGCGAATACTTGCAGCTAATCCCATGATAAATGTATCCACAGGCGCCCGGTCCTTGGTCCAGCCAGATTCAATTATTTCACAGCTCGTCTTCATGACGGTCTCAAACATGGCTCCCTTGCTGCTGCCCCAAGTGTCAGCCTGTTACAAATATATTGCACAAGAACATAAAACAAAAGTGACCTTAATGATAGAAGATAAAGAAACAATTTTATTTCTAAAGTGACCAGGTTTAGCTGTGTCATGGTGCAAACTCATAATACAACCAGTACCTGTGCACAGGCAGTTAGCACAAGAGGCTTCAGACGAATAAGCAAAACTCGCAGTGGCTGACCTCCCCTAATGACAGCAATCTGTGCTATCCCTGCAAGCAGGGAACTGAACAGCTCCTCACAAACTCTCAACTTTCTCCAAACAGAAAGCAAACAAGATTCAGCAGCATCAACTAACAATGCAAGAGTCTCCAACACCAATCGCTTTGAGGTTTTCCCATCCATATCAAGAGATGCAAGACTCTTTATTTTCAACCTTGCCACAGATTGATAAACAGATAGTTTTGCATTTATTCTGGCTTTCAGGAGAGGCCCCTGTTCAGTCCAATCCCGCTTCCTTATCTGGACATATTACAATTAACCAACTAAATTTTTTTGTTTATGAAATAAAAGTAAAAACTTATCCAACACAATAACCAATAACAAACTTTTACATTTTCTTTTTTAATTTTCAAATACAATAAACGCTTTCGCTTTTCCCATACAGTTTCTCTTGCTTCCCTTTTCTTAAAAATGTTCAAAAATTAATATGCACTGAGAACTATCTACATATATTTACATATAACAATTAAGCAAACATTGTCACACGGAATTTAATCCAAGCTAATGTTTTCTTCAATAAGCTATTCCCACACAATGTGCAACTATTTCTCTACTTATCCAAGTATTAAATTGATTAAATGCAACAAAAATTATATAATTCTATTAACTATAAATCAAACATTTTATAATTTGAAGTTTAACTATTGACATCGGTACCTTCAGAAAAGCAGACATGGACTGGAGCTGCCTCTTTGCCAAAAACCTAATCTGCTCCAAAAGCTTGGTGTCAATCTGTACTTTATCCAAAGCATGTGTAATCAATTTAAAAGCAATCTCTTGCTTCTCCAAGCTCTCCGCAGACTCTTCCTCGAAAGAAGCCACATGTTGCCTGAATTGTTGCCCATCGTTCATAGAGAATCCACCAAATATGCTTGCCCCACCATTCATTGACACACTCGAGCCCGACACGTTGCTCGCCCCCTCATTTCCAGGACTGGATTCACTCCCGTTACTTTGACTGGGCTGAAGATGATTTGCACTCAATGGCGAGCTCTGAGACGATGAAGTTCCAGAGTTTATAGGTATTTGCTCTCTTGGAGAAGCCGGAATTGGCAATGCCAGCTGTTCGAGGAGAAACGTGACCAATTTATTTGCATCGGAAGCCAAAATTGGCGGGAAATTCTTCGATGAAGCCAACAAAAAGGCTCTCGTGATTCCCGAATCTTCAGCTCCGTAACAACAAACTGCCGAAATAATGACCTCGCCGGTGAAACCAGCGACTTCTGCAGCGAAATCGGGGCTAGCGTCGCAGGATTTGGACACGTAACCTAAGAATTCCGTAAAGAAAGACGAAATCGAGTCGCTAGTGGAGAACGCCTGCGGCCAGAAGGAGCGGCTAAACGACGACGGAATGGCGCGGATGAACTCAAGAATGACGGATTTGGAGCGGGGATCGGCCGAGTCGCCGCATTTTGAAAGGAACCGAGCGACGGCGAGTACGGCATTGAGATGAGAACGAGAAACTCTCGGGGATCCGGATAACAGCAATTCAGGTTGCGGACACCGGTTGCAAATCCACGCGAGTTTTTCGGAGAATTGCTTTGGATTTTGCGCGATCAGATCACACAGTTCGAACAATGCCTCCATCAAACCAAAAACAAAATCAAATGCAGAAATTAATTTACGAAATTACGATTAACAAAGTAGGGTTCCTTGATAAAACTCTCTCATTTTTTTTATTTTTCGAGAACATTTAAAAAAAAATAAAAATTGTGATAAGTTGTTTTCATTTCTCTGCTTTTTATATATTTCCGTTGAAGTTTAATAAAAGTCTACACTCTTTAGGTGCAAATGTGCAATTCTGGCGCCTCTTGGGCATTCCTTTAATCCGGCACCGTTAAGAGAAATTTAACGTCTTCCAAAAAAAAAAAGGCAAAAAGAAATTCAACGTACGGTTATAAATACGAGCGAGTTCACTGAAGAGAGAGTTGGCTGGCTAGGAAACTTATAACCCGAGCAAATCACGTGACAATTAATTTTGAAATGTAGTAGCACGAATGTGAAAAAGAAGGAATCTCAGCTGGCCTATGCTCTCACACTGCATAGTGTATACTGTAGTGACAAAATTGTAATCAATGGGATGGTACGGTATTTTTTTCCCTTATGGTGGCGTTGAAATATTATATAAAAATGGATCGTACATTCGTGCTAACACGTATGTGTTTTTCTAATCATGAGCAAAGCAAAGAAACTTTAGAAGTCCTTTTTTTAAGCAGAAATCATGTTGCTCGTGTAGCATTACATAGGTAACTTGAGAGGAATTTTAGTCTGTTTCTTAACTAAAATTTGTCTGAATTTTTTCAAATAATATGAAATTAAACTTCGTTGCACAATCAAAAAATATTTTGTGCGCATCTTTTTTTTTTTTCTTTTTCTATTGGGTGATCATAATGGAGGATTGACGTGGTAAGCAGGGGTTGGTTGACTGTTGGAGGTCAAAAGTTTCATGCACTTTACTATTACTTGAACGCACTTGTTAAAAAATTACTGGCTGATGCTTTTGGGCCTACATATGCCATGATATGATTTGCTGAGACAATTTCTATATGAAAGAGTTGAGGACAGCCATTCGTTGTCAATTGGAAGAGAGCGCCACACTTTACGTAGAAGAGAAACTGTTTGTGAAAATAACTTAACCAACAGAATGACATGCATGATGGATCCTCGAAATCTCATAGCCATTGCAATCTCAAGGTTATACATAGTGATGCTGAAAAAATATATGGATTCACAGAGTAGCTCACATATAAATTTATCAAAAATTGACCATGGTCAAGCTGTAGATTCTCTGTATATATCAAGTGGTTCAATTTTTCCCATTACACTAAATTTGATACACCATTATTGCAACTTCATGAAGCAATACGTAGACCTACCTGCTTGATGAAATCCAAGCAGTCAAAGCATAGACTTTGCATGAGTCACACTTCACTTAGACCCATTTTCTCTTTACCGTTCAAAACTACCTACAAACCACTTAAATTTGAATTGATAATTCATCTATGCATAATTTAAAATTTGAATAGATAACTCATCTAGGCATAATTTAAACATTGGATAAACAATGTCAACATAAATGATATCAACACAATCTTGACAACAGCAATGTGGCTGTTAACCTAATCAAATGATAAACAAGAAGAAATGATCAAGATTCCATGATCACAGAAATACGAAAAGAAACTAATAACAACACGTTTAACAACTAAATAACAAGCAATAGTAAAAACTAAATAAGAAGCCTATTGATTAATTGAAATGAGAATCAGCGATCAAAGGGACCATTGGGATCAAGTTGCTTGCACAAACCGAGATAGGTAAGATAAAGCACACGATCTTTGGCCCCAGTACGATGATTCTTAGTATGCTTGCAGAAATACTTCAACTGATCGAGCGTACAGCAGCCCAGCAGCTGGCCCAAGAGCAAAAACAACCAATTGATCTGCTTCTTCTTATCAGGAATCACCGGCTTCGCACTATTCTCCTGATCACAAAACTTGCACGTGGGCAGCACGGGGTTCATCCACGCGCTGGGTGCCCTATCGTGCATGCTACTCTTATTATCAGCAATGAACCTCCCCACTTCGTAAAACTTGTCCCTCAAGTCATACCCCATCTCGTACTGCTTCTCACATTTCTTGCACTGTATCTCGCCAGTGATGGTCGTTATTTGCTTGGACAGAAGGTAGTTCAAGTTGTGCACCGTGGCACGGTGAGTCGTGGCCCAGGGGTATAGGGCCGGGACCGTGTCGCTCTTCCCTTGGCCCGGGGCCTGGGTTGGGTTGCGTCGAGGACGTAAGGGCCGAGAAGGCGGGGCTGCAGCGACGGGGGAGGGGATCTCTTGGCGATAAACGGGGACCACGGAGGGTTCGGGCACGAAGGGAGGGATGTAAAGTGAGTGAGAGTGTGAGGGTGATATTTGGAGAGGGAGTTGTGGTGGGGATTGGGGAACGAGACGGGTTTGTATTGAGCAAGGTTGTGATAGCGGTAGAGGTAACGGGGATGGGGATGGGGATGATTCTTCGTCGGGGATGGCTCGGCGGGTACGAGAAGCGGGGCGGACGGATAATGAGAGTGCGAGCAAGTCATTGTCTTCTTGATCGTAGTGATCGAGGTTGATGTTTTGATTATTATTATTATTATTGATTCTTTTAGAGTTGTTGTTAGTGGCGGCGGCGGTGGTGTTTTTTCTTTTTCTAGTGATTTCTTGGTTGAAGTCTTCTGGTTGGTTGTTCATGGTGACAATGAAATTAGCTTTGTTTTTTTTTTTTTTAACGTTGGGTTGAGAGAAAAGGAGATGGCGATGGTGAGAGTGGTAGCTTTGGGGGGCATGCAAGATTTGGTGATAGAGATTTGAGAGAAACTGAATGAAAGAATGTGTGTGTGGGTAAATACAAGGAATTGGGGTTGGATTAGAGTTCTTTAAATTTGAAAACGGCTATTCAAATTCTGGCAGGTTGTTTCTGTTGCACATATTTTGTACTGTTGTTGCTTGTGACTGGTGGCCATTCGGGATGGAATCGTGTGGGTGCATGTGTATGGAAACTTGCTTGTACATAGGGATGCGCGGTTGATTGCTAAATATTTAGAAGATAAATTTAGAATGCTTTCATGGCATACAAAGTTACAAACACCGTTTATTGGATTAATCAAATTCTCTCATCAATGAATTGTATGTGAGAATTTTTTTTTTCTTTTGAAAAGATGCTGTTTATTTGTAGTTATCCCACTCCAAATTGAAAGTATAATCTTGTACTTAAATCATCATCCCTCTTTAGATAAAATATGCATAAGGTATAATAATTGTGTATTAAGATTTGAAGCTCCATTTAATATAATTTTTTAAATAAAATTTATATTAATAGAACTTTTATTCACTAAAAAATATTTAGTTGTTTAATTGTTAAAAAGAATTTTTATTAATAAGTTATATTAAACAAACACTAAGAAACAATAAAGTTAACTACTCCTCAATGAAAAATGGTGAAATCTCAATAATAATTGATAACATATCATTCGAAATACAACTATAAAGATAACATTAAAAACGAATTTATCTTTTAGAACTCCGTAATGTCCATAGACATGTAATTACTAATGGCATTAGTAATCACGGAATTAATACCGATAAATTGGTCTTGGGTTATGCGAGCATATTAGTTAATGGGGTACATTGTTGCCTTTTATCTTAATTCGGTGAATACGTGATATGTCGTGTAAATGATGTTAACGAGAAATTTATTAGGGTGGTCGTTCAAATCAAACAATGATATTTTTCCAATTATTAAATTTATTAACTAATCAAGCAAATATTAACATTCATATATCTTCACATGTATCAACACATACCTAATTAAAGTTGTGTTTAAAAGCAAAAAGTGTCCGGCTAAATTTAATTTCAATTGATTACGAAGAATAAGGTTTTATTCATAACTTCTTATAGATCAGCTTAATTTGAAAGTTAGTTAATTGTTACAGACAGCCTAATTAGAGTCTAAAAATGTCCAAACTCATGAGCCAAGATGTATTAAATTGGCCGGATTTCAGAAACTTCTATAAAATTTTAGCAACTCTAGCATATTTGTACATACACTAGATTTCTCTAGAATTTGACATATGTGTATAGAATTTTCTAAGTATAGAATTCTCAAGAGTTAGACAAGTCTCTCTATAAATATGGGTTGGCATTAGGCATTTGCGCATCCAAGCATTGAACAAACATTTAAAACACTCTTTTAAGTTCTCTTGTAATCTTTCTCTCAAGTAATATAATTTCCGCATTTGGTTTAATTGCTCTCTAGCTCTCTTCTCTTTAGCATTTTTTAAAAACCTCTTGGCTTAACTATTGAGAAGCTCAAAGACTTACTTAGCAATTTTCGATAAGTATTGTCTAAGTGTCGCACGGGTTTGCTGCGCAAAACACTCGTCCCATGACAAGTGGTATCAGAGCAAGGTTTGCACGCATGCAATCTAGAAGTAATGACCAATTTTCCAACTTCAAGCATAACACAAGAGGGCGCTCTTGGTGTGAAGATACTCCCGAAACAAAGCCGGGCAGGCAATGAAACTCGCAGGCAGGCCAAGACTCGTAGCAGGTCCAAGGCCTCTTCCATTGATACTTTGAAACCTGGCATGGCTACGCTCGAAACTTCAATGTCCGCCGCTCTGTACACCCTCGAAGGTTTGGAGGAAAGAGTGGACGATCTCGAGGGCCAATATGCCGACTTCATAGTGGCAACTAAGGCCCTCTTCCAAGACCAAGCCAATACCCTCCGAGAAGAATTTCGAGCATTTCATGAAAACTTGCTGAAACTCCGCAATTTCATGCAAGACGAACTGCGCGCTATCTATGCGAAAGCAGAGGAAGTCCGCTCGGATTGGGCATGGCACAAGTGCACACTCTCCGCTAGACCAGTTTCCATGAGCACGAGTGATGCCTGACACCTACGGTGGCACACACAACGTTACTATCATAGACAACTTTTTATTTGGGCTAGACTAATATTTCGATTCCATGGGCGTACGAGACGAGGCATTGAAGGTGAACACTGCACCCATATATCTCCGAGGCGCTACACAACTATGGTAGCATCGGAAGCATGGCGAGATGGGCAAAGGCATCTGCACCATCGACACTTGAGTAGATTTCAAGCAAGAACTCCGAAAGTAATTTACCCCAAGTAACGTAGAAAATAAAGTAAGAGTGCGCTTACGTCGCCTCAAGCAAACAGGTAACCTCTGTGATTATATCAATGAGTTTACTACCCTCATGCTCGAGACCAGTGACATGTCCGACAAGGACTCACTCTTCTAATTCTAAGATGGCTTCAAGGATTGGGCCAAAACGAAGCTCGATAGGCGGGGCATCTAAACTCTTGACGACGCCATTGCCACAGCGGAGTTGCTGAACGATTACTCCACCTAATCCAAGGACAAAAGGCTTAGGCAAGGAAAAGGTGGGGGAGAGTGTCGTAAGGACAAAAGCAACAATCGCAAAGATTGGGGGTAGAAAAAGCCTCCAAGTGACAAAAGTGGGCAAGGCAAATCGGAAGGCAAGAAAGAGCCATCAAAGTCACGAAGTCCATGCTTCATATGCAACGGCCTTCACTGAGTACGTGACTATCTCGAGAAGAAGTCGCTCAATGTACTTGCTGTCTAACTCAACGGCAATTTTACACCAACATCGGAAGAACCTCGACTCAGCATGGGTTCTCTGTAACGACTTGGCGCACACAATAGCTTACAATCGGGTATCAAGAAAGGGCTAATGTATGTAAGCACGAAGATAAATGGACACTCCATTCGCGCATTGTTAGATAAGGGAGCAACGCACAACTTCGTATCCGAGGACGAGGCCAAGCGCCTAGACCTCAAAACTACTATGGAAAGAGGCATAATGAAGGCAGTAAATTCACCCGCCAAGCTCATTGCAGGTACGACATAAGGCGTCCACGTTGCACTTGGCACATGGAGCGAAATGCTCATTTTTTCCATCGTGCCCATGGACGACTTTAAAATGGTCCTTGGCATGAAGTTCTTCTATCAAGTCCATGCCTTCCCACTTCCAACCACAAACTTCCTAAGCATCCTCGACGGGAGTAAGCCATTCATGGTTCCTATGAAGCGTGGCAAGTCCGAAGAGAAGACGCTTTCAACCATGCAATTTAAAAAGGCTTTCAAGAAGGACCTCAGCTTCCTAGCGTCCATCTAGGAGCTCAATGAAGGGGAAAATTCTGCAAGCGCTCCAAGCCAAATCCCTTCAACAATACAATCCCTCATCGAGGAATTCAAGGATGTGATGACTCCGAATCTTCTAAAGAAGCTCCCACCTAGACGAGAGGTGGATCATCAAATTGAATTGAAGCAAGGTTCGAAACCTCCAGCCTTGGAGGCCCTACAACATAGCGCCACTCGAACTCAAGGAGCTACGAAGATAGCTTACTGACTTACTAGACGCATACTATGTCCGTCCGTCTAAAGCCCTATTCGGTGCACCAGTCTTCTTAAAAAAAAATGATGAATCACTACAGATGTGCATCGACTATAGAACGTTCAACAAGATCACTATTAAGAACAAATATCTAATTCTCTTAATAGTGGATCTCTTTTACCAGCTTGGCAAGGCACAATACTTCACCAAACTCGATTTACGCTCTTGGTACTACTAAGTTTGCATTGCCAAGGGAGATGAACAGAAAACAGCATGAGTAACAATGTACGGATCTTTTGAGTTCCTTATAATGCCTTTTGGGCTCACAAATGTACCGACCACATTTTGCACATTTATGAACAAAGTTTTACAACCATTCATCGATCGTTTCGTGGTCTTGTACTTGGATAACATAGTGGTGTATAACACCACGCTCGAGGAACATACTGAACATTTGCAATAAGTCTTCTAAATACTTCGAAAAAATGAGCTCTACCTCAAAATGGAGAAGTTCTCATTCGCTCAAGAAGAGGTAGAGTTCATTGGGCACAAAATAGCGGTCAGGAAACTAATAATAGAGAACTCAAAAGTAAAGGTCATCCTCGATTAGGAGCCTCCTACAAAAGTACCCGAGTTTCACTCATTCTTAGAATTAGTGAATTATTATCGTCGATTCATCAAGGACTACTCAGCCAAGGCTGCACCATTGACCAGCCTTCTCAAGAAGAATCAAACATGGTATTGGTCCGAAGAATGCCAACAATCATTCGAAGACTTGAAGAAAGTAATTTCAGAGGAGCCCGTACTAGCTCTTCCGGATCACACAAAACTCTTTGAAATGCAAACGGATGCCTCCAACTTCGTCATTGGTATAGTCTTCATGCAAAAAGACACCCTATAACTTTCAAAAGTTGGAAGCTAAATGATACAGAGAAGCGCTACACAGTGTAAGAGTAAAAAATGACCACAATCATCCATTGCTTGCTAGTGTGGTGACATTACTTATTCGGCTCACACTTCATAATCATGACGGATAATATAGCGACAAGTTACTTTTAAACCAAAAGAATTTGAGTCCAAAGCAAGTAAGGTGGTAAGATTTTCTTGCAGAATTTGACTATTGACTTGAATACAAGCCAGACATAACCAATGTCGTTGCGGATGCACTGAGCCACAAGACGGAATTGACTACACTTAGCATGAGCCAACCGAAGTCTGACCTTGTCTCACACATCAAGAAATGCCTTCAACAAGATCCATTAGCTAAGAATTTACTGGAGAAAGTTCTCAAATGTAAGACAAGGCGATTTTGGCAAGAAGAAAGCATCATCCTCACCAAAGGAGACCGGTTGTTCATGATAACGTGGAGAAACTTACGCAAGGAAGTAATTAAGGAGTATCATGACTCCAAGTGGGCTGGTCACCCAGGGATGGAGTGCACCACCGCACTAATCCAAGCCTCGTACTTTTGGCCAAATATGCGAGACGACATCGAAGCCTATGTACGAACTAGTCTTGTATGCCAACAAAATAAAATAAATCACTAACTACCGGCAGGATTGTTGGAATCCTTGCCCCTAACATCATGGCTGTAGGAAAGTGTCTCGATGGACTTTATTACGGCCTTACCTAAGTCCAAAGGATGCGACAGCATTATGGTTGTGGTTGACCGATACAGCAAGTGCACAACTTTCATTGCGCACTCACAGATTGTAAAGCCGATGAAGCAACCCGTCTCTTCATCAAGCATATAGTGAAGTTTTGGGGTGTTCCAAAGAGTATTGTGAGTGACCGAGACCTACGCTTCACTAGCGATTTTAGACGAAACTCTTCAAGATGTTGGGGACGGATCTCAAGTTCTCAACAAGTTTTCATCCACAAACGGACAGAGCACATCAATGGCCTCCTCTAAATGTACTTGAGGTACTATGTGAGCGCTCATCAGCGAGATTGGGCGAAGTTGTCTTGATGTCGCCTAATTTTCTTACAATCGCCAATGGAACGAGGCTACTGGGAAGATCCCATTTGAAATCATCATGGGATTTTAGGCCATGAGTCTCAATGCCATAACCTCGATTTACGGAGGAAAAAGTCCCGCGACTCATAAGCTCACTCGCGAATGGTATGAAGAGGCAGATATAAAAATGGACAGATATAAAGAGACGGCACGTTAAGTACAAGGAGGGTGATTAAGTCATGATCAAGCTCCTGCTCTAACAATTCAAGACACTACAGAAAGTCCACAAGGGGTTAGTGAGAAGTTACAAGGGACCCTTCTGAATTGTCCGACATGTGGGCAACGTCTCGTATCTACTGGAACTTTTGCCATGACTCAAGATCCATCCGGTCTTCCACGTGAGTCTTCTCAAGTCATTTCACTAAGATATGGGAGACCATGTAGCGGAGAATCAAGGCGTACCCTAACAGCCATTGTCACCGCGTTCAACAAAGATGTAGAGTACATCCTTGCCGATCTAATAATCCGAAAGAGAGGCGTGCTGACATATCACGAGAACTTGGTGAAGTGGAAAAACCTCTCCGAAAGCGAAGCCACTTGGGAACGCGAAGAAGATTTGTGGCAATTCGCGGAGTATATTCAGAAGTTCAAGCACGAGAACGCGACGAGGACGCCGCGAACTTAGATGTCGAAGATGTTACGGGTCGCCCATCTAGAGCCCAAAAATGTCCAAAGCCTTGAGTCAAGATGTGCTAACTTGGCCCGATTCAGGAAATTTATACAAAATTCCAATAACTTTAGTACACTTGTACATACGCTAGATTTCTCTAGAATTTGGCACATGTGTATAGAATTTTCTAGTCATAGAATTCTCTAGAGCTAGGCAAACCTCCCTATAAATATGAATTGACATTAGGCATTTAAGCATCCAAGTATTGAGCAAGCACTCTTGTAACCTTTCTCTTAAGCAATATAATTTCCACATTTGGCTCAATTGCTCTCTAGCTTTATTCTCTTTAGCATTTTCAGAAAACCTCTTGGCTTAACTATTGAGAAGCTTAAAGACTTACTTAGCAACTTTCGGCAAGTGTTGTCTAAGTACCGCACGAGTTTACTGCGCAAAGCACTCATCCTGTGACATAATGCTACTTAAAATATATAAACTAATAAATGAACAGTAAATAATATTGATACCAATTGTTTTGAAAATTACGACAATATCCACCCCAAGTCACCAATCCAATAAATATCACATAACATAAGATCGCATTTTTTTAGGATTAATTTTGGATGGACCGAAATTACCAAAAAAAAAAAAAATCAAAGATACACTCATATTTGAATACAATTTTTAGTTGTGTGATACTCTTACTTTTTCCTTCCCATAAATATAGATAGGGATTTAAGTATTGGTATAATTTATAGCTTAAAAGATTTTATTCTAATAATTTGAGGCAGATATCGTATATTTTAGTCCAGTCATTCAGGTTTACTTTTACTACAGCTTGGCCAATTGGCAATCTTAGTAGATCCAATAATTACTCGAGCTATTAACACCCCTCTAAATCATTATAACATTATTTTTTAAATTTATTTCTTAAAATACACTCAGTTTATAAAATACAAATCCATATATAAAAATTATTATCTTCCCATAAAAATGATTCTTTTTAAGTTATATATAAATCCTAAAATATTAAATTTATCTTTAAATTTTTTCTCTCTATTATATAATTTATATTTTCATAACTCTAATCCCTTATAATTTTTTTTAAAATATTTTAAAATAAAATTTAAAAGATAATATAAATTATGAAAAGGGTGGGTGTAAAAAAATTAATTTTTAATTAAAATAAAAATAAATTAATTTACGTTAAATTATTCAAGTGATTTCAAAAAAAAATTACGATCAATTTTGAAGAAGTTTAAAATGACCTAATCTTTACAAAAAAAAAAAAATAGATCTCCCTCGAAGAACCTCAGTAAATTTTTAAGTTAGCCCGGCCCAAAATCATATTCGCAAGCCCACGCGTCGTTGACTCTCTCCCCTTTTCATCATGTTTTCGAAAGCTTTCCTTCAGTTCCTCTGTATCTACTGCTTTTATTGTTTTATTTTATTTTATTCTGTGCTAAGTTTCTCTCAGAATTTGCTTCAGCCTCAGCTTCATTTTCCAAGGTAGTAGTTATTCTTGTTTCATTAAAATAATGCACAGAAATTTGTTATTTTAAGGTTTTTTTTATCATATTGAATTTTTCGAGTTTTCTTTTCAATAGTTTCTTTTGGTTCACGGTTTTGAATTATTATGTGCTGCAATTATTAGTCTTTTGCAATCAAAACACATAAACCAAGTATTGGAAATTTTAATATAAAATATATAGACTCAAAATTTGACAATTTAGGTTTTGCAGGGAATTGAATTTGAAAATAATAGGCTATATATATATATATATATATATATATATATATATATATATATATATATATATATTTGGGGGTAATTTCTTGATATCCAAAATAACTACTTGTTAGAATGAGATTTGTTTGGTCAAATTTAGGGACTGTACGGACATTTTTATTTGATACTGCATTATGTAGTTCTCGTTTATTCTCAATTCTTGAAATATCAATCTGAAAGTTCATTATCGTTGTTACCTGCAGCTCAAGTGGGCGGTGATGGACAACATTGTTGATTCTTTGAGTAATGCATATAAGGAGTTTGTCGCTGCTGCGGCTAATGTGCTTGAAGCTAAGGAACTTTCGGGTGGCCAGAAAACAGCAGCTACTGATGCTGCTTTAGAGAACTTCAAGCAGAGGTGGGAGTTGTTCAGGGTGGCTTGTGATCAAGCTGAGGAGTTTGTGGAGTCTGTTAAACAAAGAATAGGATCTGAGTGCTTGGTTGATGAGGCAACTGGCTCTCTGGGTGGAAAGTCGGGTCAGGCTGCCACTACTGGTCTCCCTCCTATTAGTGCTGTTCGGTTGGAGCAGATGAGTAAAGCTGTTCGGTGGCTTGTGATTGAGTTGCAGCATGGTGGAACTGCTGGTAGTTCAGTGCATGCTCATCCTTCTGTTCCTTTTGATGCAAGGTTCCCTGAAGATGCAGGTCAATAGGTACGATTCGTGGTTTTTTGCTATATCGTGTTTGAAAATAGATATTATGCTTCCTACCTTGTTGAATGTGTTTACCCTGAAGATAACAATTTACCAAGAACGAATGTATCTGAAAATATCAAGAAAATATCAAGACACCGTGAATGAATGTATTTTTTAATTTACCCAGTGTTGATAAAGCTAGGATTAAAGTGTAGAAAGCTCTCTTTGATGAGCACAAGATGAAATCTAGTTATTCATAATCTATATGGCAGTGTAATGTCTCCTTGCTCTCAAATAGAACATGGAGATTGCTGCGCATAATTCATAAGTGCTGCATGTCTAGCAGGTGTGGCACTCAGTTATTATGATCTAATTTGATACGTGGGAAAGTTCAGTAATCATGGTTGTAGATGGTCTCTTATATGACCTCTTTGCTTAAGTTGAGGTGCTGCATATCATCCATTGATTTTATTTATCTCTACTTAACCAAGAGTTTTGAAGTCCATGCCTCGTGAATATTTGGTAGTCAACTTTTAACTTGCTTGATTTTGTTTTCTTCATCCTCTTTTTGTTACTGGTTCTTTCTACTTCTCCACTTATCCACTGGGTTATCAGATGAAATAACTTGCCCATAATAATTTCAGTTGAATCCTTCATTACTTTATTCCTTTCAAATTTCCACATTAGCAGAACATCGTTACGATGATACAACGCAGACTCAACTTCTAATTGAAAACGTCAAAACACACACAGTGTCACTCACTATTGTCCATATCTTATTGGGTCAATTGGTTCTGTATCGATTGTGGTGGAAGCTGAAGATTGGATTTTCATTCCCCTTTTAGTTTCTGCATTAAGGATTCTGGATATGAAAGTAACTGAATCAAGAAGAGGCAAGCATGAGGATGTTGAGTATGCAGTCGCACGTCCATGCTTTCAAAAAAGAGTTGATGATTCCTTCATGAAAGAGCTGCAAAATGTGCACAAGATTTGTAACTTTGTGAAACAAATGAACTTCCATTTTATATCGATGGAGCTTTTCTTTGTAAAAATACAGGATGTGAATAGCACTGTGATTGCAATTTGACTTTGTGCAAACTAGATTCTGATCGCCATTTTATTCTTATAAATAATCAACTATATAGCAAAGATTTCTATTCTAGGCATCAATTCCTGGTTGGAATAATATGCTGCTGCAATGTGGGATTATTTCTATTTAGAGCCTATAAAACTACCATCCACACCATTTTCTGAAACAAGTTTTATAAATGTAAATATAGAATAATTAATGGAACAAAAAAGGATCAAAATAAAATTGACAGACACAAGGGGTTGTAAATTATTATTATTATTTTTTAAAATTTAAATTTTGATCGTACCAAAGGACTCTCTCCTTGCGCATTAACTCAAGATTATCTCCTTGACCTTCCCATCACAAGATCATCTCCTTGACCTTGGAGTGGCGTCAACTAAAGTGATCAAATCCTTTTTATATAAATCCTACGAATAGATATATAAAAAATAAATTTAAATCTTATGAATAAATATATATAAAATAAATTTTTAATATGAAATTCCTTAGGTTATTAAAGTAAGGATAATGTATAAGATAATAAAAACACACACTTACAATGTATTAGAGTATTTATTTTATTGTATATGGTTACGTTATAAATAATTTTACGAGAAAGTTAATCATGACTTTTAAAATCAATATATTTATATTTTTGCTATAGTCATGATTTTCATTGCACCAAGTTTAATATGAATATAAAACATATTATTTTTTTATTTTATTTAGATTTAGTTAGTATAAATTTGGATATAAGTGCTTTTACTTATGTAAAATTCTAGGAAAGAAAAACTAACTTTTTAAATATTATATATAGGCTCTGTTTGGAATTGAGATTGAAATTCAACAAACTGTTTATTTCATAATTTTTTGTTAAAATAGTGTTGGGTAAATTTTATAAAAATAGTATATTTCATAATTTTTACATTTTATCAGCAGCTTTTTAATTATTAAATAAGCATTTCACTTTTTTAAAATTTATATTATAACTTTAGTATTTTAACACAAAGACAATTATATCATACTTTTCCATAAACTTTTACATATAAACTATTAAATATCATATTATCACCACAATTAAATTACTATCACAACTATTGTATATTTTCTTCAATATCAATTTAATGTGAATGTAATAAATATTAAATCATTAGTTATTATATTCTCACCACAATTAAACTACTGCCACAATTGCTATATATTCTCTCTAATATCAATTTAATATGAATGTAATAAATTATTAGGTATCATATTACTACCACAATTAAATAACCACTACAACTATTGTATATTCTCTCCAATATTATTTAATGTGAATATAATAAATATTATTTTTATTATATTTAAATTATGTATAAGTATGAATTTTTATTTTATTTTTTTCACTTTATGTATTTTTATGTATTTAAAAAAAGTTCCAAACAATTTATTAAACATATTCTAAACATAAAAGACAATTTAAATTTATGTCTTCCATCATTGTATAATAAAATAACATTTTCGTAATAAAATTTACTAACACTTTTGTATAAATATTACTTTTTTTTAATATGATTCGCAAGTTTATAAAAATAAAGTTAAAAACAAATAAGCTAAAATAAAGTATAGCATAAAATGATCAACTCTCACCATTATTCGAAGACTCGAACCTCCACCTTAATTTTTTTTATCTTTTAAGCTCTATTCGTGCTATCGAAAATTAATATTTTTTTATTTTATTTTATTTTGAGATATGAAGTTATTATTCAGGATTATAATTCATATACTATGAGACTATAACTGATATTTATAAATCATACTATGCTTGGAACTAGTTTACATTAATTCGTATGGAGCATTGCCCAGATTTTAAACCCTCACTAATATTTGAGGGATGTCCACTCCTCATACTTGGATAAGGAAGCAGACTGACCTTCACTCAAAGTTTGAATAAGAATTTTACCCCTACAGTATAATTGTGGAAGCAGACTTCATTTAATCTACATATTAATAACCTTAATTCTTCCGCCCCATGAAAAAAAATAAAAGTCTTTTCCCTTTAAAAATAAGACCATATTTGAAATTGCACTAGTTGGGAAAATTAAAAATAAGGACATTAGGTAAAATAGATGCGGCTAATAGGTAAATTTATCCACTTGAATAAAGAATATAGTGGGTCTAGCTCCTTACTTTTTTGACACTTCACACTTGCGGCGATTACGAACACTAAGAGTATAAAATTAATGCATCAATCGTCTCCCCCATTCTTTGCGGTTGACGTAAATAGCTCGGGTGTTGTCAACCCAGAGGCTACAGCACGGCGGCGCAGCTCCGTTTACCGATGAAGTCATAAAACTTCTTCCTTTCGTCAACAGTTTGTTTGACTGATAGAAAATTTAGGACAGGTATGCATTCGATTAGGCCGATTGCACTTTACAAAAATAAAAAAAAAATTGAAATGATTGAAAAAAAAAAAAAACCTTGTTAGAGTAGTCTCTTAGTTGTTGGATTTTTTTTTTTTTTTTTATATTTTTATTACTAATAATGAAATGAATTTTAAGTAGTTTTTCCTATCGAATAGAATCAGTTCATGCTGTTCGTGTTGGTACTTCAACAAACCCATTTTTTTGTTTTTTTTTTTTAAATTTTAGTCACACTTCCTTAGATGAGCTTGATGAATTTGCGTGTGTTCCACTATTAATATTAAGTGACGCGGAAAGAACACCAACTTCACACTGTAATTGCTTTTCTCAAAAGAGTAGCTAAAAGGAAACCTGAAAAATGCTTTTTCTCTATTAAAAAGCTTTTGTTGAATTTCGATAATTGATTTTCATCTTGAGAGACGTGTGTATGAGATTGGTGGGCATCTTAGTCCTGCCAAAGCCGCCATTTTCGCTTTCTTTTAGCTCGCCAAGTTTCTCTGACATTTAACAGAAATAATTCAAAAAAAAAACTGTAGATTTGTTTACGCTTCAACCACAGTAAAAACTCTCTTTCTGCCGTTAAGATCTGCAAAAGCCGGATACACAACTGCATCTCCTCTGCCCGCTGCCGTTGCTCCTGCTCATCTGACGTTGATGCTGCTGCTCCTCTGCCGTCCACCTTCAGCACAGCCACCACATCCCTCCTGTTCCTCTGCCTGCTGTTGTAGCACAAAAGCAGTTTTCTTTTCGTGAAGTTGTGAGAGAGGTGTGGTGAGACATCATCATTTCTGGTCAAACCACTGCATGTAAGGCTCACTGCCACCAACACCACTCTCACCGCACTTAAAGCTTTCAGATTCGCCATCACCAAAACTTTTCTGGCCATCGTCACTGGATTCCGGTAGAAGTTAGCATCCAGCAACCTAGTTTATTCTAATAATCTATTTTGTTGAAAGTCGTGCCTGCGTACCGGCCGGGGAGGGCGTCTCCCTCTCCAGCCGGTACTGTCTTTATAATTTTTCTGCTTTTCATTTATTTCCATTGTTGTATCTTTATATTTGTATTTCTAGTTTATTCGCTATTTCTGTTGGATGGTGTTCGGTCTGCTGGTTGTTGTTTCTGCTGTTCCGATAGATGGTTTCAGTAACTGTTGATGGTGCTGCCCCAGTGTTTGGATTGGGAGGGTACGCCTGTGTTGGAGTCGTTGGGTGGCTCTAATGGTTTTTGTGTCAAGGTTTCTGATAGCTTGGGGTGGGGACTCATGGTGGGTTTATAAGTAAATCACCTGGGAGAGTAGTTTGTTGTGATTTTTTCTTTTAGCATATTGTTGTCTTAATAATGCCTCAAGATTTTAGTTCAGATTCAGGGGATTGTGTTGTATTGTTGTTGAAGTAGTAGTTGTAGGTGTAGTTGTAGTTGTAGCGAGCACTATAGTGTCTTCCTTTTTCTTATTGGAATGTGGTTTCACCTTACATATCTGAGCTGGGTAGCCAAGCCGTAAAAAGTTCTCCAATGCTTTATGACACTTAATGTGTGAAACTACATTCCAATTCGGTCATAAAGGAAAAATCTGTAGTGAACGAGCCTTAAGGCGTAGGTTATCCTAAGTATCATATTTGAGCCTATTCTGACATTATATTATATTCTGTTATCGGTTGTTTTTAGACAGTAATGAAAGATTTACTTTCCTATAAAAAAAAGAAAAATTCTTTTTCTCTTTCTCTGCTAACTTTTTCATTAAAGTGCTTTTTAGCATTTTTCATATGGGTTTTTAATTATTCCTCTGAAGTCTACTTTTTTCTGTTTTAGGGGTACGTCCAAAGTGGTTGCTTAAGATTTTTGTCTCTACCTGAGGAGCTTTTTAGCCTTATTTGCTTCACAAGTGGCTTCTTAGGACAAAAAAGGATATACCCTTCTGTCTTTGATCATTTTAGAGGTGTAAATTCATTTTATATCTTTTTCTTTTATTCCTTTTTAGGTTTGGTTGTTTTGTTACTAACTATGTTGATCTGATGGTTGTGTTTTGGTTATTTTGATGGATTTTGGAGACACAATGCAGAAGTTGTACTCTTGGGCTTGTCAAGTAAGTGCATTAGCTTCCTTTAATATCATTCATGTTCTAGGGTTCTTCTTTTTTAGTGATATTGCTATATTAAGTTTTGTCATTGTAAAACTGTTTGAATTGCTTGTTTGTTGTTCAAATTGATGGAGCAAAACAAGAGTAGTAACTGAAGCTTTACTATTAAATTTGGTGTTTCATATGTAATGTAATTGAATTTGAATTGACTGATAAATTTCTAGTATATGGAATTAAGTAACTGGCAATTTAATCAATTCTTTGTTTTCTTGTAGAACTTAACTTATTGTTCTACTTAAATTGGATTGTCATTTTGATTCTGAAGCTTTTTGCAGATTGGCAATCTAGGTCTACGGATAATTTGGCTTTTGATTCATTTTATTGTCGACTTGTGGTACTTTGCTTTGCATATAACTTGTGCAATAGAGAGCTATCTTATCTCCAGTGGAATAATAAAAAGATACAAAGCCCTTGATATGGACAAGCTCCGGTACCTTGCTATAGTAATAGAAAGTGAAGAAGCTTATCATATTCCCACAGTTATTCAGCTTTTGCAGTGGCTGGTGGATATTGGTGTAAAGCGTGTCTGTCTCTATGATGCTGAAGGTAGGAATGATTGGATACTTTAATCATCAACGTCCTTTCTGCTGTATGATAATGTAACAGCATTTATGCTTTTTGGTTATGCAATCTTTCTCTGTAGCTCAGTATTATCATATTATAACTTGTAAACTTCTTGTCGATGTAGGAATACTGAAGAAATCGAAGGAATTGATTCTAGGGAAATTGAATAATGCAACGTTGTTCGAGGTACTATGTTGCTGCATATGTTGTATGGCAGCATAGTTTCTTTCTTTTACTCTGAAACATTCACAGAATTTCTAGATATTTAGAGTTACTATTGAATATATGTGCTTTATTGGCCAATAGCATCTGTGAAGCTCATAGTTTATGTGTAGTGCTGGACTGATCTATTGTTTTATCAAATGCGTTATGTGTGTTAGTTGTGTAAGATTGGCTTAGCTAGATCTCATCTGAAGAAACTAGGTGGAACTCTCAACGGCTATGTTAGTTTTCCCTTAACTGTCAATTTATGTTCTTTAAACAGTGACATGTTTGCTTATTTACAAATATACTTTACACAGCTATTCTTTCTTGTATCTTGCTTAGCTTTTATTATTGACACGTGACAGTAATTGTAAAATATTTTAGGTTATCTGTAAAATAGATTTATGTTGTTAAAATGTCAATAGTGATGCAAGAATTTTTGTTGAACTTTTGTGTCTATATTATTTAGGAAGCTGGCGGAAGCAATCCACTTCTTGACCATAAGCACATTACTCTGGAATTTGCTTCATTCCCTGATGGGAAGGAAGCAGTGGCCAAAGCTGCTAACTTACTTTTCATGAAGTATGTGAAACTAGGTGGCTCTGGAAAAATTCAGGAAGAGAAAATTTTTACTGAAGCTCATATGTCTGAAGCACTGAGTGCTGTTGGTTTGTGTCATTTTTCATATCTCCTCTGTAGTTAACAGAAATGAAATCCTTTCAAGTTTTGATGTCTTACTTGTTGGGTGTTGATGTTTTTCTACCATCAGGTTGCAAAGGTCCGGAACCTGACCTGTTATTAGTTTATGGACCTGTAAGATGCCACCTAGGTTTCCCTGCATGGAGAATTCGATATACTGAGATTGTGTGAGTGTTCTTTTTTAAATGAAGTTATATGTTAGTTGCTGCTTATCTTTCAGGTACTTGAACAAATGGAGCAATTTGTAAGATGCCAAACAGTTGAAACTTGAAAGAGTCCATAAAATATAATTAGCCTATGAAATATGCACCTGGGAAATCTGTTTCAATGCTTTGTTGATGTCAGTATATCCAACTGTTGAACCTTTAGTCTACGGCCTTGAAACTCAATTGAAATAGCATGTAAAAAATCAAGTTTTTTTTTTTTTTTTTTTTTTAAAGGAAAGAGAAAAATGGAGGAGGCATGTGTGAGAATTGTTTCTATATACTATCGGCTTATGTTTTGGTGTTTGTGTTTATGTTTTTGTGTTAAGATTTTTTTGTATAGAAAATTCCTTGATCTAGGCTTCTAATTAAGTGATTGCAAATTGCCGCATTGTCTTACTCGGATTTGCTTATGCGCAATTTAATGTTGGCTGTATTTTGTGTTACAGACATATGGGACGCTTGAAATCCATGAGGTACGGTTCCCTATTAAAAGCCATTTACAAGTTCACAATGGTGAGACAAAACTATGGTAAGTCTTCTTTTAATTTAATTTTATTTTTATTATTTGTGGCGCATATCTTATTAAAAAGATATAAAAGAATTAGAGACTTGGATAAGAGGAATGAAAGTCTATCATGTTTGTCAATCCTACAACTGTGGAAACTGGTTGTGATCTTGATTGTCAGTTTAATCTGCAAAATACTGGGCTTTCTTTCATGGCTTTGGTTTAAGATCATTGGTTGAATAATTAGTATTAGTTTTATTTAGTTTGCTAACCATCTTGTATGTTCAACTCTTGGCACATCGAAATGACTTTCTTTCCATAACATATAACATATTGATAGGCTGTTTTAAACTATGATGTTAATTTGTGGAATTGGCCGAGTGAAGATTTTAAAAGACAGTTTTCAACTGTATCAAATTCACCTTAATTTTCTTCATCTCTGGACAGGTAAATGAACTGCCGCCCTGCGAGATCTTCATCCAAGATAATTGATACAGAGATTCAAGTTATAGCTAATACTTGACTCTTGAAACTCTGCCGCCGAAGTGTGGCTATCATTTTCCTACTTATGTATTTAAACTCATTATATTAGGCAGATAATCCAAATAGATAACGAGAGCTTCTGTCTGCTTTACCATTTAGCTATTTGGTTTCTTCCTTGTATCATTAAATCCCCGACAATAAAACTTCTGTTGGTTAATTTGGTGGTGTGTTTATTTTCAGGGAGTTATAAGTGTCTCTGTGTCATGTTCCCATTGGGTGTCAGTTGGTCCCGTTATACAGCTCCCTAAGAGCTTGATACGCACGCAATTGCATACTTTGAAGTTTGAATATATTCTCTATTTTCAAGTTATACAGATATTATAAGCAAATCAGCCTCGGCAAAGTCACGGTAAACAAAGTTCATTACGAGTTTCCCAATGTCCAGTGAATCTCAATTTCTCAATAAAACACGTCCAAATTAGCTGAAAATATTGTGATCAAATGTATAATTATATCAAATGAAAATTGCCGAAGTCACAATATAATATTTCTCATGAAAACCAAACTACTATTGATTGCAAAATCAAAATTTCATATAACTAGCAATTACTTTGAAACTTGATTACAATTGTGTGATTAACCATGGAGTGTTCCTGAAAATGGGTTTCAGAGAAACATTCCAAGCGCCTTTGCAAGATGTTCCACGTTCAGTATTCTGTTTCCAGGATACCATCAATAAGCCCAAACTCCATAGCCTGTGATATGGCAGCAGCAGATGGGTGAAAATTATAGAGTACACAAGGAAATTTTGTACTTGGGCATTAATCAACTTGCTTCAGATGAAAAATACAGAATATAAATGAACCCCCTCCCCAAAAAAAAAAAACAAAAACAAATCCCATGCATTCAAGAGCCTAAAATTGACCAATATATCATTTTTTTTTTAAATTCCTATACTGGCATTTGGACTTATCTTTCTGAGGGAACAGTATATGATATTATCACCAATTAGTATTACAATAAACCCTAATAATTTAAGGGAAACTAGGATTAATAAACATTACCTCGGCAGCGGACAAGAAACGATCCCTCTCAGTGTATTGTTGCACCTTCTCAATAGGTTGACCGGTGAAAGCAGCATACATTATGTCAATTTTCTGCACCAGATTTCCAGGTAAGAACTCATTAACTAAAGGCTTAGTGCGGAGCAGAGCCCTTATAACTTGGAAGTTTCTAAATGAGCAAAGGCCATAGCAAGGACTGGAAGATGCAAGGACAGCAAAAGAATTACTCTTAAAAAAATCATGTGAGCTTTGGCACCCATGGTTAGTATATAATACAAACCTAATATTCAGCATGCAGCACCAGAAAAGGAGAACTCAGATGACAACTCTATACTTCCAAATGAAGGCATAATCAATAAAGCTAAGCATACCTCCAACTTCTTCAGTCAAGATGATGATAAAGTATTTAGAAGGCACAGTGATGGATTTAGGTTTCTATGTCACTAAAGAAAGCATTCACTTCTATGCCGAATCAATATTATTTGAATCATCCAGCCTAGTATCACACCAAACTAAATTTTTCTCCCTAGTAAGTCTGGTGACATTCAAAGCTTGAAAGAAAGAGGAAAAAATCTGGTTTAAAGGGTTTACTCAACCAGATTAACAAGCATACATGACACAATCGACTCATTAGGATTGCACTTGAAAATAAGTAGAATGCTGCACTAGGATTGTCCAGATGTCAATTAAAGTATGTAACAGTGGGAAAGAGTGACTCACATGGCGAGATATAACTGCTTCGTTGACTTGGCGTTTCACATCTTCCACATGACCCTAAGCCATAAAATGAAAATTAACCATCTGGACTTTACTGAGTCAAGCAATCTCTCAGACATTGGAAACTACAAAACCAAGGACAAGTCATACCCCACTTCCACTTTGCGGTTGATTAAGCATAATCCGTGCATTTGGCATAGCATATCGCATCCCCTTTTCTCCACCAGCGAGAAGAATTGCTGCTTGGCTTGCAGCTACACCAAAACAGACTGTGCCAACCTTTGGCTTTATCTGTGTACATAGTGTGGCCACTAAAAGCTTGTTAAGAAAAAGAAGGAACTAAAAGGTAAAAACAAAATAATAATATACAGATAGAATTAACACTCTAATCATTCACAGGGATGCTTTAATTGAGTTACAGTACAAAGCTCCATTTATATATAAGAAATGAGTGTTGATCCAACTGGTTTTCCAAAACACAGAAAAGATAACCGCTAAAATCAGGTCCCTGAAAGAGTGCTTGTCAATAGCATATTGTTGCCTGACCTATGCTAGAGTTCTTTTCATTCATTAATTCAGAGTTTCAGACAGAAGCTAACCATCAAATAATTATTAGTTTTTTATATCGACCTCAATTTGGTTTGATACACGCATAAAATCTAATCTCAACATAAGATTTGTTGGCAAGAGTTTATTGCATGTATTTTAATAACTATTCTATCGTTCACTGTAAATTTTGACAACAGTTTGAAACTGAAAGGTCACATTCATCACAAATTTGAAGATATAAAGAAATGCTAAAAAATCAAGAAATGTTACTAATGAGTAAAGGAGTGGATCAAAATAACAGACATGAAAAAGCAAAATATATCAAAAGATTAAACCCAAAAAAAAAAAAAAAATAGAATCTTACCCAAGACATGCAATCATAAATTGCCAATACAGAGTAGGTGCTTCCACCGGGGCAGTTCAGATACATCTACCAAAGTACAGGACATGGTCAGAAACTTATTAGAAGGTGGCTTCAAAAGTTTGGGTTTGTAACCCCCTCTTTGTATGATGATTACAAGAGTGAAATATGATAGTATTTAGGTGTTCAATGGTTCAAATCCATTAGATTTTGTCAAATCCAAGTCCAATCCATCATATATTGAATTTTATATTTTGGATCCAAACCGATCTAATCACCGATTGAAAAATTACTCTCCAGAGTAATAATTACTAACAATTGAAAAAGAAAAATACCGACTCCTTTAATATTTCCTGAGTCATGTATTTTATTATCATATGGTTGAAAAAAAACAGTTGAAATTTGAATATTAAAAGCAAGCACTGGTTGCGGCTTGCAGTTTGTACTATGTATTATTATTTTTATATTTATAGTTATAAAAAATTAGGTTTTATCCTTTTAGGAAAATTAGTTTTATTTTTTTAGCAAGTTAAATATAAAAGTCACATGTATATTTAAAAAAAAATAAAAATAAAAATAAAAATTTAATGGTTGGATTGGTTTATGTTGGATTTGAACACATAAATCCATAAACCAATCCAATAACATTGGACTTTCCATTTTGCAATCTAATCCAATCCAATCCAATCAAAGGTTCAATCCGACAAAAATTGGATTGGTTTGGATTGCATTGATTGTTTTGATTGGATAGGATCTTGAACACCTTTAATAGTATTGTATAGCTATACCAGAATATCTGCATCCTCATCAATAGTTGCCAGAGTTACAAGCTGAGATATAACTCTTTGAGCAACTGTTGAGTTGATTGGCTGCCCGATGAAGATTATTCTATTCCTAAATAATACACTTGAAAGATCTAAATGTCCTCCTGGAGTCATTACTGCTGGCATTAAGGGCGGATTGTCATTTTTGCCTGCTATAATTTTATAACTGCAGAACACAATTTTACAAACTTATGTAACCACCAGAAAAGAATAATAAAAGAACATAAATCATAGAAGAAAGTACATGACACATTCAAAATCACGACATCCATAATCTAAGGACCATGGATAGAGCTATATAATTTCACAAAGTATTCATGAGGTATGCTTAAGACTAAAAGTGTCAAATCCATTAATAAAATTACAGCATAACTGCAATCTTTGGTCATAAGTCAATTCTTCAATGCACAATTATACTCAAGTGCAAAAGTTCATTTCACATGGAAATGCACCTTAAAACGAAACTATGCATTCTACAAGCAAAATTATAGCTATAAAAGTATTTTATGCTCCTAACAAAATATTGTCAAAAACCTCCATTAAAACACAGGATATTTCAAGGAATTTTTATATTTTTAAATTTATTTACCCTTTTTTAAAAGTGTAACCAAAGACTCTAAGAAACACTCCAGCAAAAGGGTTGAGGCAACACACCTTTTTTCAGTACTACGAAAGTCCTTCTCGTCAATTTTTAGAGACGACCCACGACTTCTACTTGATAATCCTGTATAAACGAAGCATTTTAGAGAAAATTAATTCAAAATCACACATACATAACATCAAAAGTACATGTAAGCATTGCATAATTTAAACATATTAACAGTCCCAAAATCAGGAGCCTGTGTCATTGAAAACCCCTGCTAAGTAAATTTGAGCCAAGACAAGATTTAATCCAAATTAGGGGCAAAACAACTCAAAAGAACCATATTGAACAAAAAATTAAGCTTCAATATGAACTGGGTCAATCCCACTAAAAACATGCAATTATGTAAAGGCACAAGATTATGATTACCACCACTTGAAGAGTCACCATAGGGACTTGGCAATGCAGAAACTATAGAACTTGAAGAGTTTCTGTATACAATAACAAAATAGTTTAAAAATAAAACTATTTGCAGCCATTAAAAGTAAAAATTGAAGTAAGTGAATTGAATATAAAATAAAACCCATATCATATAAGTGGTTGGGTACCTGTTAGAGAAAAATGAAGCGGAGGTTCTGTTGAAAGACGTGGCAGAGAAGCTCAAAGAAGCTGAGATTGTTGTAGCTACCATTTTTATTAACTAATAAGCAATAAAAATGACAACTTTTACAGAAACAGAAAGAGATGATGGGATAGAGAGAAACCCAAAAATGGAGATCGCTGTTTCTGTTAGATGACTGCGTTACATTTAACAGGTAACCCGAGTATTTTTCAGATAATAACACTACGATCCAAATACTTCATGAATTATCATGGAAACATATAGTTTATATTTTTCATTAAATTGATCCTTATTCTCAGAAGAAACGACCGAGATACCCTTTGTTGTTGGTCTGCAAACTTTTGCAGAATAACTTGTGAGGATCAAAAATAAAAAAAAAGAATACAATAAGGTTAGTTTTGGACTTCGGACATTCTGTTATGGTGGAATAAGATCTTTTGGATATCAATGAACAAACTTTGTCCTAATTAGAATACGTATAATATATCAGGGATCCCAACGTTATTACGCAATATGGTTAATATTTCTTTTTCTGAAAAGTCTTTAAGGTTAATATATAATATCTCCCTAATTTATTTAAATCTATCAATTTAGCTTAAATGTACTTGTTTCTTTTAATAGAAGAATTTTTCAAGTTATATCATTTGCTTTTGTTAATTATGATTTTCATATGCTTAGAAGAGTTTGACTGATTGATTTTGAAATTATTTTATTTGACAGGTAACTTAAATTTGATTCATGCGAAGGTTAATGATTTCTAAGTAATTTTATTTGACAGACAATCTGAATTGGAATCATGCCAAGGTAGGAGGTAAAAAAATTAATTTGGAGTTAACCAATTTCTTAATTTATTAAACAATAATCAATATAAAAAAAAATTGGGATTTTCAATTTCATCCTGTGTGAGATACTGACAGTCTGAGGCCTAATATTTTAGACAATTGGGCTGTCATTGGAGCCACTGAGCCTGTAGAGGAGAACCCTGCATTGGAGCCACAGAGATTAAAAAGAGAAGCCTGCTAGCAATGTTGAGCCCAAGAAAATTAAATTTAATAAGAACTTTAATAGCACACATATGATCAATATTTTTTAAAATTAATATTGGATGTGATAAGAATTTTATTGGATGAATTTAATATATATATATATATATATATATATTAGGAAGAATTTTATTAGATGTGATAAGAATTTCATTCCTACATTATAGGAATGAAATCAAAGACTTAGTACAGTGAATGCAGTTTTATACCTATCTCTAGGATGAATCTGAATTTGCCAAAATCCAGACTTCATGTCAAACTTTGAAAATATGAATGTAGAATGCAGTTTTTGTAAAAAATATTTTTTATTAGGTATTGGATACTTAATCCATTTTAAAGTTTTGTTCAGAGGCTTGTAATTAATAACAAGTCTCAGTGTGTCTCAGTGTGTCTCTTTCTATTTCTGAATTCTTATTCACATAGAAAGCAACACAAGACCATGGAGATATGGACTTGACAATAAGTCCTTTAGACTCTAAGTCTTTGATTTCATTCCTACAATGTTGTTCCAAATCCATATCCATTTGGATTGGACGGGCTTTAGTAGGAATATTTTTCTCATCAAAAGAAGTTTCATAAGGCTAATATACCATATGTTGCTTTCTATTCCAGAAGGCAGTTGGTAAATCAGCACATATTTCTCTTTCAATGAGGGTTTTAAAATAAAAAATCTTTTGTTTTACAAAATTATTTTGAAGCTGGCTTTCAATTCTTTGTAGATTTAAATCATTTTTCAAACAAACCAAATTTTTATGTTTTGTTTTAAGGAGGGTACCAATGTGGTTCTGATAAACAGAACATGCTTTAATAATGTTCAAATTCCTTGTCTTCGGCTTTTCAATGAAAGGAAAAACAAGTTCTTTATCTTTGGCTTTAAATGATATACTATCATAATTGACAGTATAAAGAGTAATGAGGTTTATAAATTGTGTTCCTAGGATGACAACATGATGTATATCATTTGTCAGTAAGAATGAAGTTTTAAATTTAAAACCACCATTATAAACTGAGACATCAACTTTGGATTTAATTTTTAATTTTGAATTGTTTGCTGCAGATAGTCTCTCAGTCGTTTTCTTATGAAAACATTTTGAGACAATATCTTCTCTAATACAATTCAAATCAGCACCAGTAGGGAAATAGGACCGAAGGATGATAGTGAAGACAAAATAAATAAATAAAAGTCAATTTTAATAAAACTTTAAATTATTAGGTACGTGGCGTTGTTAAACCAGATGACCATAGATTTAACTACGCTTTGAGACCAGATCTGATTTAGTACAGATCTAGATCCTGCACATCGGGTGTCCAGCCGATATACCGTTTAAACTTTAAAATAAAAAATTTTTAAATAAAATAAAATCCTATGCAACCATAGGCAATACAAGCTCAAACACAGTACCAAGATCTGGATCCCAGATATGGTGCTCTGAGTGGAAGGAGGGAGAAAAGAATACAACAGAGGGGAGAGATCCGGTCTCTATGCCTCTGAGGCTAAGTAATAGGTTATATGACAGATCTGATACAGATCAGTCTGCAGATCATGCATAAACCTAGATCTATGCTTTAATATAAATAAATAAATGCTTTAAATTACATACATAACTTTAAATAAACAAATTACAGAGAGCTTTATATGCTTTAATTGCTTTGTATTGATAATATCAAATGCTTACATTTGGAAAATGGAAGCTTGATAGCTTTAGAGAGAATTACAGAGGGAGAAGAAAAGGAAAAGCAGAAGACAGGAATAGTTTCTTCAAAGTCTTCTTTTCATTTTTTCTCGAGAGAGAGAGAGATAATCAAAATTGTAAAAGAAAAATTCTGAGGAGTCTACAGTCTTCCTCTAGAATTTATACATAAAATTCTTAAACTATTCATTTTAAATTGTAGCGCGTCCTGTAGCAGTGCATTGTACACTGTGGCGCGTCCTGTAGCTTTATTACTGGAAACTCGAGCACCTATGGATCTTCGAGCTCGAGCAGGCTTTTGAACTTCAAGCATGAGCAAGGACTTCGAGCTCGAGTAGGCTTTGGCTTTATATGAAATTTTAAAAATTAATGCAACTGGAATTGACCCTTCAACCATGTGATAGTTATGGGTTTTAATTTGAAGAATCATGCTCTTTAAAATATTTTTATCTTTAAGTGAAACTGTTATATTTGGATAACAGCTGAATGAAATGGGTCCTTTACAGAGACTTGATTCAATGCTACTGAGCAAGGAATCATCAAAGGAGAGAAATCTCCCATCTCTGAGGACTGCCAGGATTGAAGTGTCCAATCCTTCTTTAGTCAGGGGTTTTATACCAACTTGGATTAATCCAATATGGACATAATTGAAATTTTTTGCTCTTAACTTCTTTAAGGATTGTTCCGAGAACAATTGGATTGTCTCAAATGGCTTTGAAAGTGTTATGTCATGCTCTTCAGTTTTAATGACATAATCATTCTTTAAAAAATCAAGTTTTTTAGTTTTATAAATCATCTCTTTAGAAATCTTTGGTAGTTCCCAACAATCAATGGCTTTATTAAAATCTTCAATTATGAATTCTTCTGAATTCACTACATGCTTAGAATCACTAGTTCTCCCGGAGGAAGAGCTAGAAAAGGATGATGCTCTACAAAGTAGAGAATCCATTTTAGAAACCTATGTTCGAGTTTTAGACAGACAGGAAAGACTACAATCCACGGCTAAGAATTGGTTTTACTGCCCTTCAGCCAATGGGGACTTACGACCAAATGCTACCGCGGCACCCAGAGGTAACACTCACCTCTCCTGCAAGTGTTCAACCTTTACACAGACCTCTAACCTAGACGCTCTAAACTATACAACACTATCCTCCCCTTGGCTCTGATACCAGTAGGGAAATAAATAAATCAGTGTTTGAGCCTGTGTTGCCTAGGGTTGCATAAGATTTTATTTTATTTAAAAAATTTTATTTTAAAGTCTAAACGGTATATCGGCTGGACACCCGATGTGCAGGATTTTATTAAAATTGACACCCGATGTGTAGGATCTAGATCTGCATATATATATATTTTCCATTTCAATTAAGAGTAGATAGAATAAACTGTAGTTTTTACTTATCTAAAGTTTTCTTTCTTGAAGTGGCTCAGATGTTGAATTCAAGCAAGATAGATACGATCAGAGTAACGTGATTAAAAAGTGTGCTAAAATATATGTTGTTATGTTTGTTTGATGTTCCTCATCCATTTTAATATCTTTGTTAACTCACTTGAGGATAATGTAACTCACTTGAGCATAAGTCCTCTATATAAATATAATCTTTCATTTCATATTTATATTTTAAAAGACTAATCTTATGTTGTTAGGTTTATTTCTCATATTTATTAGACTAATAAAACCTCTTATATGTTATAATACGATTGGTCTATTTAATACATGACTAGTATCAAATACTTATAAGTATTATTCTAGGCACATTTGGCTAATAATTAACATTGTATCAAGTATATATTGTTTATTACTAAAAATAAAATACGTATTTTAGCATTTTCACACATTAATTGGGAGTTGAGGGTTGTCACTTTTCATTGTCTTTCATTTTCTCCTCTTCTCATATATTGTAACACTCAAAAAAGGATAACAAGTATCATTAACATGTATTACATAAAAAAACACACTCACTTGCAACATACATATTTTACATACTTAAGCTAGCACTCATACGTACAAGACAATTAATTGAACCTACTCTGAATACAAGATCCTGTAGCATCATGACACATGTGGCTGAACACATACATATAAATAATTATCATAGGTTAAACAACTAATTAAGCAGGCAATTGATCAGGCACCCAAACTAAATTATCAGCAGGTAAAAAATGGCACACAGGGGAAGTTCCAGGCTCAATTTTGAGCACACGAAAGGAAGCGTGATCACGATTCCATTGAGAGGTGTCCATGTGACAAACAGCAGCAGCTTCAACTCTTACTCCATTTTCACTTCTCAAAGAAACTTGATACAACTTGTTCTCACTCTCTTGGTAATGGCAATAAAAGACTGCATATGGGTAAGGCATAGAGTGACATGCTACCATTTTCGGAGCATAAATTTCTTGAGGCAATTCCAAGATGGTGTAGTTTTGCAAAGGATCACTAATTAATGGGTTAGTGATGAAATTAGTGGTTAAAATTTTGAAAGTGGTTTCCAATCCGAAGACTTCACGTGTGAAATCAAGCATGGATTCTAAGGAGGTGGCACAAAATTTGGTCTCTCCTTTGAGGGGTTGAAGTTCACATTGAGAAAGTGTATATTTCATGGCCTTGGCTTGGTGAGAGTCTTTTGAGAAGGAGAAGAATTCAAGAAGATAAGGTAATTGAGATGAAGAGAAAGGAATTGAATTGGCTTTATCTCTAGGTAACAAATGAGGCGAAGTTGAAGGATCTTTGAAAGAGAAATAAATGGGCAAAGATTTTCCAATTTTAAGATCATTAATGGTGAAGAAAATTCTCTCTGAAGGGTCCATATGATTATTCATCATATGTGATGATGATGAATGACCATCAGTGTTGGCTAAAGCTTGCTGATTATCTTTAGTTACCTTCCTGGCTGTATTCTTTTGAGCAAACTGTCCATGGGATTCACAGCAAAAGCAATTATATATATTATTAAACAAGAAAGGAAATTGGAACTTTCAGATCATTGGCATAATAAAAACAAATTAAGCATTATAAAAACAAATTAAAGTACTATGAACAATAAAGTATATGCGGAGGCTTAAAAGCAAACAGGTGTTACCATTAAAACAAGAAGGACGCAGAGGGTGAAGCTCCAGGAAGATAAAAGAGAACCCATATCTGTGCTTGGTCTTGAGAACGCTGCTTCTTCTATTCAAAGAATCTGATTAAGCAACCATGCGTATGGGTATTTTATTTAACTAATTTACATAAAAATTAGGTAACATCTTGTCATATATTATGTCATAAAATATAAAGTCAAAATAACAATCATTAATAGGATTTTTTTTTTAATCTAAGCTTTTCCGGTGCAAATTAAATTGATAAGATCATGATGGATGGTTATTGCAGAAAAGAAAAAAATAAAAAATCTTCTTTTTTTTGTGCACCATGAGTTGAAATTAAAAAAAGAGTCTTAATCCTAATTTTTTTTTTTTGGGGGAAAGTCCTATTGTCTTAATCTGAATTTAAAATCCTTTTCAAGTATTAGACTTAGGCTATAAAACAAAAAAGTCAGTAACTTCATTTGTCCTTATTCTTTTAAGACTCTCGGGTTTCAACCCCTTTTCTTTAAAAGATCAAATGAAAATATAAATAAGAACTCTGGCCAGACTTCTCCTTCTAATAGTACAAAAAATTTCAAAGTTTTTTTTTGTTTGAATATTAATTTATATTTACAATCATTTCCTCATTCATTGTATTTTTATTGGTTGTAACTGGTCGCAGGGGTTGTTTGTGGTTCATCGAAATCAAATCATTTCCAAAAGTTCGCTTGGAGGGATTCGTTCCGAGCGGAACATCGTCACAACCCACTCAATAATTGAAACTAATCTATAAATATTTTTATTCTATCTCGAACTCTTGTTATCAAGATTGTGAGTGTAAGAGTTCTCTCACTAGACTACAAGCCCATTGATAAAAACTTTAAAGTTTTAAAACCGGTAAAATGAACTTTCTTTAGACCCAATCACCCAAAAATAGGGAGCGGAGAAAATGAGTAATAGGTAAGAAATCTTTGAACGATTAATGGCCGTTATTGATTTGTAAAAAAATTGAAGTGTTTCATAGGTGGAAAGATCTCTTACTAAAACATAGGTATATGACCATCTAAATAAGACCTGAAAGATGAAAATAATATAGCTCAATCGAAAAGACGATGACTCCGATCTATGCACAACAAACTCATAAAGTGAAAAAAGATCATCTCTCACAAACAGCCCTAAAAAAGTAAGGACAAAATCTAATAAAATTAAAATAAAACTCTTATTAGAAAAAAAATTAGTAAAATAGGAATAAAACTCTCACAATGTGAGACAAAACTCCCAAAAAAAAAATAATAATAATAAAAAAAAAGAGAAAAAGGTAATCATTTTATTATTATTAGTATGAAGATGATATTGATGATTTTCTCCGAAAGAGTGCGACAGCAGAATAAATTTGTATATCCAAAGATGTACCGATTTGTCCTTACTTTACTTACCAACTAGACTTTTAATTTATTTATTTGAATTTAAAGGTAAACCAAAGTCCTTTAATTCTTAATGGCGAGCGAGATTTGATTATATATATCTCGAGACCTCTCTTATGTCGGCTTAAAAGATTTTATCAGTAAAATAAATGTGTATTCGTTGTACAAAACAGACTCCCTTTGACAAATCACTTTCATTTAAAACAATTAATTATTTTTGTAGGTGACATGATTAACAGATTAATAAGCTAATAATATTGTCTGTACTCTGTATATGCCACCACAGTGGCCTAACCTGAGTTGCACCTCAATTCAAATGGACACTAAAATTTGATGTCGACCAAATCACTCCCTTTTGTAAATTTCAAATCGTTACTGTAATTATTAATAATAAAGTCACACGTGGTAAATGGTAAAATAATACGTAATGGTGGGTTGTTAGCTGACCATTTAATAGAAAATCTGACCATTTGTAGGGCAGCGACCTGGGTGGCTGAGTCACAGTTTCTTAATCAAGTCTTTAATTACTTTAATAATTTAATTACTCCAACCTCGCCAAGAATTAGCATTAGAAAAAAAATAAAAAACGAAGAAGAAGAAGAGGAAGCAGGTCATGCGTAAAATTTACACCAAAAGAGCAACCAAACAAATTGATAATTGCACTAAATTAAATAAGTAAAATTGTACCGGTTAATTGTTAAATTATTATCGATTGGTTGTATTAGCAGCAATGTAAAAATCCATTTTTGAAGTTGGAGGTTCAAGTTTTCTCACGTGAAGATCATGCCCAAGTCTTATATTTTTTCTATATCGAGTTGCACATTTATGTGGTCCTACACGCTAATAACATATTAAAGGAAAATCCTAATACAAAGTTGAGACAACTATTATTGATAGCTTCTGTTTCGTGAATAAAGAAAATGGCATAATAATAAAGACTCAACGATGTTGCCATTGGGGTGCCGACACCACTTATAAACAAACATAGACCTAACACAAAAGAAATTATCTCATGTACACTTGGATGATAGTTATTGTATTGGACTTTTCTCTCAATATAACTGAAGGATTTGAGATGGTTCACTTGTTAATATCAGAATCTACGAGAATGGTAGGTATTATGGAGCTACTTTAATTTTGGGTCAGCGAAAAATTAAAATGTATCAACCAAAAAGAGATTACACGATCAATACACAAAGAAATATTCCAAAACCAAACTCCACTAAAATCTTGCATAAAAACTTTGAATCTGCCTATTACAGTTGTCATCACTTTCATGGAAAAATTAAGCATCAATCACAATCATTATGATAGCATTTGATGAAAATTCCTCCCCTCCCCCCTCCCTCTCTTGCTCTCTCTCTTTGGGTTGACAATGTGAATGGACACTGCAATTGCCGAAGAAAATGTAATAATGGTGATGATAAATTTTTGCACCACAAGCACACAACATCAGAAGCAATTTCGTGGACCAAAATTAGTCATCCCTTGACAATAATACCAACCCCACATAAGAAACTTTTGACTTTTTGTTTCGTAAGAGCTCAAAATAAGAGACATTAGGAAGTTGCTGATGATGATTTTCTTTCTTTTGCACTAAAGCGTAAAGAATTAATTTCGAAATAATTAGTAATTTATTACATTTAAAAATATAATTTCCTTTTGATGCATCCACAATTTATTTCACACCTTTAATGCTTCGGTACAATTGTACATATGTACAATTGCTTAGTTAGCGGATGTACATATAATATTTATATTTAATTGATGTGATACATGACATAACATAATTTATTGATAGATGTTATAAAATTAATACACTAATTATGAATGATAAAGTTAATCGATACCTAACACCATAAAACTTTTCAATTAATTGTATGCCACATGTTATACAAACTATATGAATAATGACCCCGACGATCACGTGATATCGTCTCCATAATTTTCAAGGCTATTATAAGGTGCTACAAAACGATGTCAAGTGTACAGTTACCGTATCATCATTTCTATTAGAATAGATTTATCCGATGCATGCACTGACGCACAAATGAAGTTGACTTTAGCAGACAAAGCCAATGTAGTGCCACGTTAATCATAACACAAGCAAGCAGGGGAACATCAATCAAAATGAAAAGGGCGACTAAAAAGAATTTAATTTAGCAAAGAACATATACAAGATACAACATGCATGAATGCAATATTGCAATTGGACAACCATAAAAATTCTTTTGACAAGTACAACTACACATATATTATAATGTTATTAATCCAATATTTTTATTATAATGGTGCACATTTCAAGTTGACTTATGCAGAAAGTGCCAACAATTTCCTCTGTAGCTACCCATCCGAAATCTAATATATCTTTTGAGTTGTATGTACATGAATTTTCAACTATCTCCGTGTCTCAGCTACTCCACTTCGCTAACTTTTCAACTTCGGCCGGTTGTTTTCTTTATTAGTCAGCAGAAAATCAAAATGGAGTCATGCACGATATGCAATAGTGGACTGATTTGTAAACTTTAATAATAATAATATATTTATTATTCAAACTCAAAGTTTGACTACTCAAATGTATATAAATGATATATCATGTTAACGCTACTCGTAGGTCACAGGATCTAACCGAATAATTTTTAAACAGCTTTATTTAATTAATTATCAGAAAAGAAGAGGCTAAAATGATGAATTTAGGTATTTTTCACTCCATATGTCGGACAAAAGATTACATATGTTATAGATACGAGTAGGATAAGAGTTGACATGTTAGTGGAGACAAATAAATGAAGATGTATCTTGCATTTTCCTTTTGGAGAATGAGATTTGGTGGCTTATTTTATTTATCTGTTTATTTGTTTTTGGTGATGTGTAAAGGTCAACTTCTCACTATTGTGGTTCGCATATAATTCTTGCGTTCATATGTCATCATAACTTCAATTATTGTCATTATTTTTAAGTTATTAGGAAATGCAACTTATTTTGTAACATTATCATGAAGTGCTGTATAATGTATACGCTAAAATTCAAAAAAGCCTAAAGGATTGTCAAGTAAGGAACTCTACCTAACTATTTTTTTCATTTTTTAATTTTTTTTTCCAAAGTCAAGATCGGCGCTACGATTTTGGACCTTGATCGCGCTCGATGTAAAACAAGTGCGTATTTATAACTGTGTATGATTAAGATTCAACTATATATTTATATATTATTATTTAATAACCACTAAGCCTTTCTAGTATTTTGCTCAAAATAAAATCCGCTCTCGTATTTTGCTCAAAATAAAATGCCTATATGATTAAGATCAATATAGAATCTAAGTTCCGGTTGGACCTAGATGATTCCAAAGGTTCAGTACCATAATGTACTTTTATTTTTTAAAATAACCCCCTTTTTTTTAATTTGTTTTTTGGGCATATCCTCTCCTTAAGTCAACTTTAAACTCAACGATCCCTATTTGTTCTCTTGGATTTATTAATAAGCCATCCGGTACAAAACAAAGAAACATCAATAACTAAATAAAATGTGAGTATTGACAAGGATGTCTGTCATACTGTTCATCATGTAAATCCTCCGTTATTAATTGAAATAAGCCAATGTGAAGCATAAGTCCAAATGTCCAATGGACGTTTACTTTTTCTCTTCTTCATAAAAATCATTTATATGTGTCTGTTCCTGACTAATGCATGTGTCAAACATTTTTTTTTTTTTTTTTATGTTTGTTTGTTTCTTATAGATTCGTAAGAGAAACTTTTGTTTGATGTTTTTTTTTTCTTTTATTCTCTTCTTTCAAATATGAATTTTAAATTGATTTTTTTGACTATTTAAGTCGAATTAATTTATAGAATTGCTTTCAATGAAATACAATTTCATGTATAATTGTATAATTTATATAATTAATGAAATGATTAAAAATAAGGTTCTCCAGTGCTTGAACCTTTTTTGGAAAAGGCTGGAGCCTGGACAAGACTTAGCAGATCAGTTGCCCTCTGTGGTGGTAGTTTTAAAATTATTTCCAATACAAAGACATCCATTGAACCTAGGATTGGCTCATTTTGGTTGGAGGTTTCGTGATTTTAATTAATTCATAGTTGTTGTGAAATGTAATCACCTCAGCTTACGCGAAAAAAATTGGCTCCAATGTTACATCTCATCAATTTTTATTTTTATTTCTTTAACGTGAAAATTCTTGGAGATAAAGTTGTATATACCTGTCCTACTAATTCAGTATTTGGTAAAGCAACAAGTCCAATTATGAGACCCATAATTTTGTATTAATATATAAAATTTTAATGGGTCTTAATATGGTATCCGCTTATGGTCCGATATTGTAACCCTCTGCTCTGCAACTAATAGAGCATATACTAGGCGATAGGGCCAGCCTATATAAATTTTCCTCAAATCTTATAAATTTAGATGAATCTATAATAAAAATCACATGAAAATACTTCCTAGTCTGTATGTGTATCAAGATCATTATGTGATCTGAATATGACAAGAATGAAGACAATTGAGCATATAAATATAGAAAATGAATCCTAAAATATGTATTGATTATTATAAAATTAAGCTGAAATACAACGCACACTTACAAATGGGTTATTAGTTCCAAGTTCTAGGCTCCAGCCTCCAGGCAAAATGTGGCTTTAGATCACAAGTTTGCAACCAATGATCCTTATCATGCACCACCGACCATGAGATCATCACTGAGCAGTATTTGTATCATCATGCAATTTCTTTATTAACTTTGACTTTCGGATGTTTTAATAAAAAAAAAATAATAAATTCAACAAATTAAATACAATAATCGTCTTCTTTTGTCTTTGTACTTGGCTCTATAAATGGAAAGAAGTCCGAGTTTGAATAGCACAACGAACAAAAACTTAAAAAAAAGTAACTAGCAAAATATAAATTTCTGTAAAAATTAGCGAGGACATGAAGTTCATCTTTGCTTCTTCCATTATCATCTCTCTTCTTTTGGTAAGCATTAATTTCATATACAACTTAACAACATCAAGCAATCTTCTGTAAACTTTCATTATTTTGTTATTTCTTCATTAAGCACTTATCAACAACAACATCATGCAACTTTATGAAATTTTCTAAATCATTAAGCCTTTTTTTTTTTCTCTTCTTTTTGTAAAACACAGTTTGCTAGCCTCAGCTATGCAAGAAAGGAACCAGGGGACTATTGGAAGAGCATCATGAAAGACAAGCCGATGCCAAAAGCACTTAAGGACCTTTTTCATCAAGGTGATGAAAGGATGGTCAAAATGGATCATTTTGTTAAGGATTTTGATCGTACGTCTAGTTCTATTAGTATTATCTATCACCGCCATTCGGAGCCAAAGACAGAGAAGCAGCAGCATCAGGAAGATAAATCCTTAAACACAGAGCCGAAAGTTCCTTCTGCATATACTCAGGAAGTGAAAGAAAATTCAAACCAATTGCATAACTAGACGTACAGTATGAGAAAAGAGAGCTATCATATTGAAAAATGGCTGTCTTAATTAATTTGTTCTTCAATATGAAGTACTGTGCTCAAGTCTTGTTAATTACCTAGCTCTTTAGAAGCTTTGGGTGCTTTCTTAATTTCTTTTTTCAGTTTTCATTTGCAGGCTATTTCTGAATGTTTAGTCAAAGCTGCAAGATAGTGAAACTCTGTAGAAATTAAAGCTGTAAGCTACTAAGGTTGGTTAATCGTGAATAAAATCTTTAAGTACGTTCAGCCGTTCAGCTCCTTGTACATAACAAAAATCAGTTTGTTTGTTTTTATTTTTTTGGCTTCCTGGAATAGTTCTATTGACTGTGAATGCATGCCTGAGATCACCTAAGTTCGAATATAAGGATCAAATCCTCATTCAATTTTTTTTTTTTTAAATATTGCCTTGCTTTCATTTGCATTCCCTATAATTTTAACATAATTATAGGGATATTTTTTTTTTAATTCATTTCCTTGGTTGGGTATTTACAAATAGCCCTGTAATTAAAAAAAAATGTTCTTATAATTATGTTGAACAAATTTCTAGAATCATGGAGTAAATATGGACTTAAAGTGAATTTCCAAAAAAAAGAAGTAGAGGAAAGATACATATATATATTTATATACATATGTACATCAAGTGAGCTAAGAATCAAGGCTTGACATATAGAAAATAAAATTGGTAATTGGTACTTGGTAGAGTAAAAAACATTTTTTAGAAGATAAAAAAATTAACTATAGGATAAAAAATATTCACTACAAGATAAAAATTTTTCTTGTCCTTTGTGCTTTTTTTTTTTTTGGGTATAACATTATTAAAATAATAATAACAATAATATTTGTTCTTATACAAGTTACGGAAAGAAATAACTAATAAGCCTCTAAAACTTGTGTGGCCTTTTTCATTTGCCCAAAATCATCATATTCATGGAATTGTTTCAGATTTTCGTATAAAATCTCATGGGCTTACCGCAAGTTTTCTTAGGGTGAAGATATTTTCACACTACTATATATGTAATCACACCCCATAATATAATAATTTACAGTAGAGTCCTTACTGTTCTTATGAAATTTAAATCAATCATTAGTTTTCACATGTAAACGATTAAAACCTCAATAATTTTCCTCTGTTCACTTAATTCGAACGCTTTTGAGGGTAGTATGGTCCTACAAGAGTAAAATAGGTAATCTTTAGTTGAGACAATCTCAATGGTTAAAGATATTTAAGAGACCTAAGTTATAAAAGAAAATTATAGTCATAGACTCATAGAAGATTTAATTAATTGATAGTCTAAACTACCAATCTATTTGGATTTTGGGCAAACAATAACACTTTTTTCATATTTAAAAGTAGGGGACTCTAGGGTGGGGAATATGACTTACTTTGAGTATTGATTCTTATCTATTCACTAATTATCATGTGTGGATTCTAGTTATAAAAGAGACCTAAGTTATAAAAGAAAATTATAGTCATAGACTCATAGAAGATTTAATTAATTAATAGTCTAAACTACCAATCTATTTGGATTTTGGGCAAACAATAACACTTTTTTCATATTTAAAAGTAGGGGACTCTAGGGTGGGGAATATGACTTACTTTGAGTATTGATTCTTATCTATTCACTAATTATCATGTGTGGATTCTTATCATTATGATTGATTGAAACATACACACAGTAAGGAGTGAATAGAAAAAGAGCAATGATTTAAGAGCAACCAAGAATTTTTATTAATGTGCATTGTAAAATCTGACATTTTCATTTGAAGACATATTATTATTTTTACTATTTTTTAAATTATTTTTCTTCATTCATTTGAGTGCCGTTCAAGCTTGAACCATCTTATTTTCAACATAAAAAACTTTATCAATTCAATTAGTTGGCAACCACAACATATTGTTACTCTCAATTTCAAATAGAAGTAAAGTTTTTTCACAATTTTTCACGAATTGTTACTCAACTTTTAGCACTATAGTTCAAACTTGCAACGATATTTGAGAATTATGTTATGTGTAAATGTAGAATTCTAGTTGCTATGGAGCAAGGAAAAACATCAATAAAAAATAAATAAAACTAAAGCAATAAGATTATCCACCATAAAATCTTTTTTTATCTTTATTTTATTCAGTGTTGATCTAACTTTTATACTGATCCTTTTCCAAGATTTGTGATTAATAGTTGTTCGATAACAATAAATCTTATTTGTGCATGTTCCAATGTACACGTGGCGATTATTATAAAAAAAACAGCACAATTCAAATCAGCATTGAATGTTTTAAGGTGATATATATTAAATGACTTAGTTAAGTGATAGATGATCAGACATTATAATTTTACAAAATACATATACCTATCAGGATCTTTACTACTTCGCAGCAGGAACAAAAACTAGATGATCTGTTGGGATGTAGTGGCAGACTGGGGAAGTCCCTGGGTTAATATGTTGGGATGTAGTGGCACTCTGGGGAAGTCCCTGGGTTAATACCAAGAATATCAAATGATAGGATTCCATTGAGAAGTATCCCTGTGACAAGCTGCAATAGCATTTACTCTGTCTCCATTGTCACTGCCCATGAAACTCTGAATACTTTGTTGATCTTCTTGGTCATCTGGCTATGGCATCCGAAAACTGCATACGAATAGGACATGTAATGAGGGATCTCTTCAGTCACCTCTAAGATTTTATAATTTTGCAAACTAGTTCTACTGCTAGACTTTGTGAGTTGGATAGTGGTTAAAGCTTTAAAATCTGTCCCTAATCCAACGACGGTGCGGGCAAAATCAAGCAAGAATTCTAAAGAGGTAGCACACATCTTGGGTGTGTCTTCCATGGCTTTGGCTTGGGTTGAGTCAGGGGGGATAGATATGAATTCAAGAAGGGAAAGGAATTGTTCAATTAAAATAGAATGGAGTCAACTTGAGAAATGAGCAGCTGTTGAAGGATTTATCTTTGGAAAATATATGGAAAATTTATTCCCTACCTTTAAATCATTGAAGCGGAAGAATGCCATTGCTTGAGGGTCCACGTATGATTTGTGATCTGATAAGCAACATCCATTTGAGGCAGAGGCCCCTCTTTCAATTCTCCGGCTCTAATTTTGTATGTCCCACTGAAAATAGTTGAATAAAAGTTTCAAGGTTTAAATCCCTTATATGATAATCACAATCTTAGATATATAAGCATTTATTTTTGCAAAATGAAATAACCACCCGGAGGTGGAGATCTAGAAGGAATTTCCAAGAAGCAAATCCCAAGCCCATAGCTTGCTCAGAAATATAACTTGATCTTTACTTTGATTTTCTGTTGGTTACTGAATGAGACATAGAATAACGTGATCAATTGTCCTCAATTTATACTTAGAAATGATCAAAACACTATTGCTTGTGATATGAATATTGTGTTTCGAATATATAGCGTTTCTATATACAAATTTTATATTTTAACTTTATAACTAATTTTTTCTAGGCAATCAATCTAGGTCAATTATTTATTGAAATAAAATGTATCTAGTAAGGATTTAAGTCATGCATTTTTTAAATTTTGGCCTCTTAACTTTCTTTTTGAAACAACATGGCTCGAGAAACAATAACTCAGTGTTTTATTATCGGTAAATTGCAAATAGGTAATGTAGTAATAAATGATATTTTACTACAAATTTGATTTTAAGTATATCTTTTAGCGTGGACTACTGATACTGAGTTTATGTCTCATATGTGTTACCTTTAGGTTCAATATCAATACCTTTTTTGGGGTGATACAATTACTACTACTTTATTTATGGTTATTCAAATGTCATTATTTTATCTTTAGTTCCTTAATTTAGTTCCTTAATTTAGTTCCTTAATTTATGTGATGGTGATAATATAAATTTCTTAAATTTTTAACTCATAATATAAATTATTTTTAACTCATAATATAAATTTTTATCACTTTTTTTTTCTTTTTTCTAAAAGGGAGGGGTGGGCAAGCCCAAAGAGTTTTTACCTCCTCCCCACCCCCAAGACTCGAACCCGGGTCGCTACGAATCTAGAACCGACTATGGCAGCCAACCCGACTACGGCCTTGGGGGCATAAATTTTTATCACTTAGGTTTGTAATGTTACTTAATAGAAACGGATAAAGTCAATTAGGTTCTTAATATTTCTTTTTCTTACCAATTAGATTCTGAATTTATTTTTAATTACTTGTTACGTTTATAATATGAGTCATTCTATAATGCCTGATTAAACATAAGTTGTGTAAGCAAAAATATAAGATACGTAAATTTAACATAAAACTTATAAATCAATAGTCAGTTTAAAATAAAATATAAATTACATAAATAAAACATAAGACTTGTAAATAGAAGAAAAAACAAGCGAATTAACATAGGAGTGTAAATTGATATATTATTAGTAAACGAAATAAGAATTTATAGATATAACACAAAACTTGTTAGCGGCTAGCCGTTTGAGGGAGTTTGTAGGGCCATATTATAATTTCTATTAGTCTTAGAAATTATAGAAAAATGCTGCAGGCGGTTAGCCGCTTCCCTTAAACAGCTAGCCGCTAACTTTCTGGCCACCTAGTGCTATATTTCTAATATTTATATTTTGGCTCCAAAACTTATACATTTTAGGCCATAATATAATTTTTATAAGTTTTAGGGAAAAAATGTAAATATTAGAAATGTAGCACTGGGAGGGCAGAAAGTTAGTGGCTAGCCGTCTGAGGGAAGCGGCTAACTGCTTGTCGCATTTTTCAAATTTAAAGTTACCATTGTAACTTGCCACATAGGACTAGCGGCTAACCGCTGGAACAAGCACCGATCTGACTATTTTCTGAAGGTTAATAATAGCTAGTTTCCATGTCCATACTATATAAAATCAAATCCAAATCAAATCAAACAAGTTTTTCAACTAAGAACAAGAGCATACAACATATCTTGAGCTTTTATTTTGTTAATACACATACATTAAGTTATATTTGCGCTATCATTTGTATATCTAAGCGCTATCATTTGTATATCTACTCTATAAGATAGTTTTGGTTATAATATTTGAATTCTCTATCAAAATTGTATAATTGTAAGTGTGAAAATCACTTGAGTTAAGAGATTGGCGATAATCTCTTATTGTAAAGGTTGATTGACACATTGGAAGTCAAGTGTAAGAGTTATTGAAGTCTTGGATGAGTGCTTAGTGAAATCCTTAAGCCAGTGGGCTTGGAGGTGTGAATGTAAGCATAGTTGGCCGAACCACGTAAACATCATGAGTTCACATTTCTCTATCCCTTACTCTTTTATTTATTACTGCACTTTAATTTGAATATTTCGAATTTGCTTGCTTTGTTTGAATTGTTTTTAGTTTTAAGTCTAAAATTTTTAGAAACCCAATTCACCTCTCCTCTTGAGTTGCATAGATAGTATTTCAAAATCAACATAAGAAATCACATAAGAGTGGTAAATTGATATATTATTAGTAAATAAAATAAGAACTTATATATGTATATATATATATATATATATATATATATATATATATATATATATATATATAAATTTATTAATCAACATTAAGCATAAAATAAAAAATAAATATATAAATAAAATATAAGACTTGTAAATAAAAGATAACATAAGTAAATTAACATTGGAGTGGTAAATTAATATATCATTGATAAATAAAATAAAAACTTATCAATATAACATAAAACTGATAAATTAATATGAAGTATAAAATGAAATATAAATAATATAAATAGAACATAAGACTTATAAATAGAAGGTAAAATAAGTAAATCAACATGAAATATGAAAATTGATATATAATTAGTAAATAAAACAAGAACTTATAGATATAGCATAATATGTAATCAACATTAAGTGTAAAATAAAACAAAAATTAGGTAAATAAAACATAAGACCGGTAAATAAAAGATAATACAAGTAAATTAACATAAGAGTGGTAAAATGATGTATTATTGGAAAACAAAATATAAACTTATAAAATATAATATAAAAATTGTAAATCAACATTAAGTGAAAAACAATATATAAATTATGTAAATGAAATAGAAGACTTGTAAATGAAATATAAAATAAGTAAATATTATAAGAGTTATTGAAAAAAAATAAAAACTTATAAATGTAAAATAAAAACTCATTATCATAATGATTACCTTATATTTATTGTTTTAATTTCTAAATTGAATTGTGATAATATTGGGTTTATGTAACACATGTGATGAAATATGTGAAATTTTATTACGGTTAGAACTTATTTTCAAAATCAAATTAATTTTTTTTTCCATATTTTTCAAAACTGTTTGTAAGATAAATGATTTTGCATCATCTGAAACCTCCTCGATAGCAACCCAAATGATCTTTTAATATAAACAAGAAGTAAAGTTTGAAATTACATGAAATATATATAAAACTAAAAGTTAGATATAATTTTATTGATATTTCATATATATCTAGTAATATAAGAATTTTATTTTATTTTATTTTGGCTTGATCCACATAAAGAAATAAATAATTTTATTTAATAAACTTGTATGGTAAACAAATACTGTGATTGGAAATGAAAAAAAAAAGTTTATAAATATCCTAGCATGAATATAGAATTTATTGTTAAACCAATTTAATAAATTATATTCTAATTATTTTCAATAGAAATTTCTTGTTCTGAATTGATGAGTAATTTTATCTTTGCTTAAATAAATAAAATATTTTTTTAAAATTAAAGTTTAACGTTGGTTATATGTTTTATGTTATTTTTACAAGTGTTTGTTTTGTTTGTAATTTTAAAAGAGATAGTGCCAATTTTCCTCTTATTATATTTAATATATACTATTTACCTCATATTTTTTTTTTAAATAGCCAATCCCCTTGACCGCATAATTTTACAATATTAGCTTTATTTTTAAATACACTTTTATTGATATTTGTTATAAATTACATAAATTACATGAATAAAAATTAAAATAAAACATTAAGATTAAAAACAAGAAATATATGTTTTGATAAAAAAATTAATAATAAAATAATTTTCTTGTGCTTTTTTATTTTATAAATATTTTCTTATGATAAATATATAAGAAAGTTATTTTAAATTGATAAAAATATAAAAAATTATTATAAGAAACTTAAATGATAAATAAAAAATATTATAAAATAAATAATAATTTTTTTGAGCTTTTTACATTTAATTTTAAAATATTTTAAAATATTTATTATAAGAAAGTGTTAATAAAATAAAAAAATATAAGAAAAATATTTTATATTAATTTTTTGTTCACAAAAAAATATATATTTCTTGTTTTAAATACTTAATTTTTTTATTTTAATTTATATGTATGTAATTTATTTTATTTATAAAAAATAGAATAAAAATGTATTTGAAAATGTAGGTAACATTGTAAACTTATGCTGTCAGAAGGGTTATTAGTTATTAAAAAAATAATAGGGAGTAAATGGTACATGTTAAATATAGTAAGGAAAAAATTGGTAATATCCCATTTTAAAACATCAATTTACTACTCTTATATTAATTTACTTATTTTAAATTTCATTTACTAGTCTTAGGTGTAATTTATAAAATCTATGTTTATCAGAGCATGGATGCTGTAATTTTAATCACAACATCATAAAATTTTCATTCTAATATACAATAATATAATTTTAGTGTTGCATTAATTTATAATATTAAAATGGTGCATTCAATTGAACATGATTTATGCTATGATAATATGTTATCTTTCTATTTTTTTAATATGTTTATTATTTATTTAACATTTATAATTTGTAAAGACACAAATATAAAAGTACTAGTTCTCAAATTTTTTAAAGTTAAAATATAAATAATTTAATATTTATTTTTGGTGATTTAGATAGAAAAACAAACACACCATTCAGTTTTAGACATTTAACTTTATTCAAAATTTAAAATAATTTAGGTCTATTCAAATTTCAAACAACAAAATAAACACCACTCAAAACTTATGTGTGCATGTTACTAATGTACACGTGACAATTATTATAATAAAATCAGCACAGTTCAAATAAGCTTTGGATGATTTATGGTGATATATAGTAAATGACTAATTAAGTGATGTGTTATATGCATCGCCATACCCAAACTCTGAAACATTATCTTCCCTCCATGCTAACTGCAAATGCATGGTATTGGGCTGCTTATATTTTTTTCTCATTACCAATATGTACTCGAGCAATTGACAATAATTTTTAAAAATTTTTATTTGTTGTTAGTTTAATACTTCAAAGGCCTATACTTCAATCGACAATAAAGTTTCATCTGTTCTTTTTCCGGCCCTAAGGGAGTTTACTCGACCCATTCCCCAATCTCCCGCACTGCTCAATTTAGAGTGCGACTCCGTATGAGGACCTCCTTCATTTTTGAAAGAAAACTCTTCAGAAATTGAAAAAATTAATGAAAACAGAAAAAAAAGAGAAAAAAAAACAGAGATTAGTAATGCTGTGATCGCATGGTTACCAAGATGCACAGAGTAGGTCAGTTAAATACAAATCACAATTTATTTATCTGGGTACATCAGGAACCAATATCAAGATTAGACATTGTTTGAGAAATAAATCAGAGTGACCTCGAGCAGACTACTATGACCAGGTGGTTATTTGGCTAGCTCGAGCACATCACCTTACCCAAAAGTTTATTTGGTGTTCTTGACCAGATAACTTCGACCAGAAAATAAGTCTTGAGTAGATAACTTGACCAGGAGGTAAGCCTGGTTATCTTGGGTAGATAACCATGACCATGAGGTAAGTCTGGTGAACTCAAATAGAACACTTCGACCAGGTGGTAATTTCAATTATCTCGACCAGATTGGTTCTTGTCCAATTCACCAGAAAATAAGATTCAGTTAAACCTCCTTTATTACTTCTAAAAAATTCGGGCATGAGGCTAGCCTACTAGCAATTATGTAATTGACTCACTACATTTATGTGCATATTTAAGGGCGATAATTCTAGTAGTTTAGGGGGAGTCAAGAAAATGAAAAATGAGGAATTTATTAGAATTATTACTATTATGATTATGACATTGATTGTGATGATGATCATTATTTTTGAATGATTATGGGGATTGGGAGGTGGAGGATGACATCTCTTGATCTCTTCCATAACATCTCATGCTCTCTTCCTCGGTGAAGGAAAAATCATTTTTTGACATTCTAATGACTCTTTTGGAAATAAGGAGAAAAGTTTCTAGTTTTGAGGCAATGATATTTAAGTCATATGAGAAGTGGCACAAGTTTTTTCATTACTCGATTACTGACTTAAGGGTCGGAGGATACACGACGGAAAAACTTCCAGCACCTCTTACCGTCTTCTGTGATTTCAGGTGATTGTAGATAATCTGCTAGCAGTTGCAGGCATACATGGTGATTGACAAGTCGCTTCCCAAAAAAATAAATATAATAATGATGCTGAAGTCAACAGATCTGCTCGAGATAACAGCGACTAGATTTTCGGCATCAACAGACATCACAATTATATTATGATTAGTGTTAAAAATTGTATGCTCACTAAGGGATAAAAATATTTATTTGTACTTATATTATATTTTACATTTGTAATTTATGTAACATACTGTGAATTTATAATTATGTTCTTAAATATTTGATTTTGTTTATTTTTTAGTATTTATAATTTCAAGCAATCATGCTCTAAATAGATAAATGATTGTCAAATTTTGATTTTGAAAGTCTGAAAAGTTAAGTCATTGTCGAAGAGAATTGGCAACTTTTGTTGTAAAATTATAATTTTTTTTACCATGTTAAGTGTGGTAATTTTAAATGTATAAGTTTTTACTATGCTAGGTGTAGTAATTATTAGTGGAATAATTAAGTGTGATTGATTGCATTGGGTTAGGTTTATATTTAATTAATGGGTCATTTATGTTTGATTAGTGGGACAAATGTAAGGATATGATTAATTAAATTTTAATTAAGTGTGTGGTATGGATTAATTATGATTTAGGATAAATAGAGAGGGAGAGAACTCATCTCAATACACCTTTCTTCACTTTTTTCTTCCCAAATTCTTCTTCTCATCTATATTTGTAATATTTAGTAAATTAATAAATAAATTTATTTTTATTTCCAATTTTAGTTGTTTTTGTTCTTTAATTATGTATAATTTAATATAAATAATTATTTTTATTTCAATTATGTTTAGTTAAATAATACTAGTTAGGGTAAGGTGAAACTCTTGGTAGGAAAATATGATTTAATTAAATTTTATTTTTAATTATATAAACTAAATTATTTTTATCTAATTTTATTCATATTTTATATTTTGAAATTTTGATTTATTGTAGACAAACAAGGGAGTTTGACATAATAAATTCTTAATATCTTAGTATAAAGTATGGTACAATGATATTTTGATTTATTATAGACAAATTGAATTTTGACACACTAAGTACTTAATACATAATAAAATTAATAGGAAAATAATGATAATTTATATAATTAATCTTTTGGGCAATAAATAAATATGACACTAAAATTTATGAAATTATATTTACTACTAAGAGTGGATTCATAGCCCTAACTAATTTAATTCCATAGTTTTACAAACTAATTTAATATAAAAACAATTTATGAAATTTTAATATTATTTTCATTTGTTTAGATAGATTAACATAAATAAATTAAATCATTTCTCTATGGATCTACCTCGCATTTACCGGATTATATTATAACTAGACACTCTTATAATTGTAAGTATAATACTTTTGAGTTGTGTCATATTACTCACATGATCAGACATCAAACTTTTATAAAATACATATACTCATCAAGATCTTTACTCTTTAGCAGCAGGAACAAATACTAGATTATCTATTGGGACATAGTGGCAGACTGGGGAAGTCCCCGGGTTAATACCAAGTATCTGAAATGATACATGGTTAGGATTCCATTGAGAAGTATCCATGTGACAAAATGCAATTACATTTACTAGTCTCCATTGTCACAGCCCAATGAAACTCTGAATACTTTGTTGATATTCTCGGTCACTTGGTTGTGGCATCCGAAAACTGCATACGGGATAGGACATGTAATGGCATGCTACCATCTTGGGAGAGGGGATCTCTTCAAGCACCTCAAGGATTTTATAATTTTGTAAACTAGTAAACATTTTACACTAGGGGTTTTACCATACCATACTATACATGCAAACATAAGTCTCCTTTGTGGATCTCAATTCCCAGCGTAATGGGTTCTTGGTTGAGAAAAAGGATATTTCGATAGGAACGGAGACTGACCGGCTGAAGGGAAGACAGCTCGCTTTCTCTCAGCCACTAGTGGCTATGTAGTGGTCGTCATTCCTACGTGCTCCCCCTTGCCCCCTACTTAAGAATCCAAAGGGCTCATCTCACTGATTGTGTGCTTTTATTGGATTACTACTGCTAGACTTTGTGAGTTGGACAGTGGTTAAAGCTTTAAAATCTGCCTCCAATCTAAGCGCTTTGCGGGGAAAATCAAGTAAGGATTCTAAAGAGGTAATACAAAATTTGATTTCTCCTTTGATAGGTTCAGATTCACACATCTTGAGTGTGTTTTCCATGGCTTTGGATTGGGTTGAGTCAGGGAAGATGGAGAAGAATTCAAGAAGGGAAGGGAGTTATTTCAATGAAAATGGAATGGAGTCAACTTCTTCTCTAGGGAAAAAGTAAGCAGCCGTTAAAGTATTAATCTTTGGAGAATGGATGGGCATTTTATTCCATACCCTTAAATAATTGAATTGGAAGAACACGATCGCTTGAGGGTCCATGTGGGATTTATGATCATGATGAGCATGAACATGAACATCCATTTGAGGCAGACGGCAGAGGCTCTTTTTTCAATTCTCTGGCACTAATTTTGTATGTTGCCCACTGAAAATAATTGAATCAAATTTCCAAGGTTTAGACCATTTTTATTAAAATCACAATCTTAGATAAGTATGTATTTTTGCAAAAGGAAATAATTACTAGGAAGAAGAGATATAGAAGGAAGTTCCAACTGGCCAATCCCAAGCCCTTAGCTTGCTTAGTCGTGTAACTTGTTCTTTGTTTTGGTTTTCTGTTGGTTACTGAATGAGATATAAGATCAGCTCTCCTCAATATATACTTGGAAATGATCAAAACACTATTGCTTGCGATATAAATTTTATATTTCAATTATATAGCGTTAATCTATACAAATTTTATATTTTAACTTTTTAACTAATTTTTACTTTGCAGTCAATCTAGGTCAAGGACTTGATTGAAATAAAATATATCTAATAAGGATTTTAGTCATACATTTTTTGAAATTTCTGCCTCTAAATTTCTTTTTCTAACAACATGGACAAAAGAAAAATATATTTTATTGTAAACTGCAAATGAGTGATCTAGCAATATATAATATTTGACTACAAATTTGATGTTAAGAATATCTTATAGCGTGGGCTACTGAGCCGAAAGTGCGACACACTGTCGTGGCCATTTTATGTCTCTTACATTTCGCCCTTCGGGCTCAATATCAGTACTTTTTTGGGTTGATACAATTACTACTTTATTTATGATTATTCAAATATCATTATTTTATCTATGGATATTGTTGATGCTGTTTTTTCCGCGTGCCTTCAAATAGTGCCAAGACTTCTGCTCGCATTGTGCTCGAGCTCGAGCAGGACTGCTTTCCAGCTTCAATTTTTCTTCGTTCATCGGACTGGCAGCATCTCCAGACCTACGCTCATAAAACAGGGTCAGGCACATCCGGCGAAAACCCTCCGACGCTCAAGTCAGTAATCGGGTTGTTCTTTTTGTATCCTTCTTAGTCAGAGAGACCGGAAGAATGAAAGGGGTATTTTGGTCCTTCTTCGTGATCTGAATCCCTCCCCCCAAATTCCCAGGAAAGATAATAATAATATGAAGAAGAAGAATAACCTGTGTAAAATTTTCGAACCCCGCAACTTACACGTCTGTTTCCTTTTATTATTCATTATTCCCGCCCTTTCTCTCCGAAACCATCCCTTCCCGCGTCTGTGGTATCTGGGTCTCTCTGACAATTGGGACAAGCTTGATATTCCCTTGGGATGGGCGACTGTCTGGTTGGCGTGGGCTCACATGGCTTGATCATAGTGTCGGGCATGCGTGCATGAAATGATGACACTGTGGGGGCACGTGCCGGCCATCGGTAACAGTGGTCACACCGCACCACATGGGGTGTCGACCAGACATCGATCGTCTTGTTGATTCGCTGGAAAGGCGGGTCGGTCCGTCTCGAATCGGCCGTATCCAGGTCTTGTCATTCCTCCATGTTGTGACTGGCGTGGTTGAGCCGTGCTTGGAGGCTTTGAAGACCTCAAGCAAGAAGTCGAGCTTGGGTTCTGACCAGCCCTGAATCTCCTCGACTTTGACCAGCTTTGACTGAGCTATGAAGATCTCGAGCAGAAGAATGAGCTCGAGCTTTGACCGACCTTATATTCTTCGACCTTAACCAGCTTTGACGGGGTCATAAAGATCTCGAGCAGAAGACTTAGCCCGAGCTCGAGACGGGTTGACCTTCGATGTCTTTTACTTACGCCTGGTTGGATTCGAGGAGGCTGCTTAATATTACCCAAACAGATATTAATTTTCTCCTGTACTACAACCATCGTGATAAACTATTTTATGCATGTAATCACAGTAACTTGAAGTTCTAGTATCATGTTTCGAAGCATAATATATTGTTTCCAAACTTTTTAAAAGACAATTAATATTTATCACTAATGATGTGACTTTTGTCCGAATATCAAATTCCTTTGTTTTTAGTGTTAAATTTAAATTTAAAGTGATTTCTTGGCATTAGAAAACTTCCATAAATTTTTTAAAGAAAATTTCAATCTTATTTTTTCGCTTCTTTTATTTGAATTTTTATGGAATTTTATTCATATATATGCCTTTCAATGACCCAATATCATATATGATCTTAAAGGATTCTTAATTTTAAGTAATGATATAGTGAATAACGATGCTCGCTTATAGTGAGCAATACTACCATGTCATACTATCTAGTTAATCCACAAATTTGATTCATTCACAAGCAGTCATAAAACTTTGCCACATGTTTATGTATTACTGTATAGTGAACGCAAGTGTTACGGGCCACGCGATTCCAGCCCAAAAATGGCCCAAGGACATGAGGCAAGATGTGCTAGCTTGGGCCGATTCTAGAATGTTCCGTAAAATTCCAGCAACTAGCACACTTGTACATAAGACTAGATTTCTCTAGAATGTTGCACATGTATATAGAATTCTCTAGGCCTTAGAATTCTCTAGAGCTAGCCAAGCTTCCCTATAAATATGGGTGAGCTCTAGGCATTTAAATCAATCAATCAATCAACTCAAATCAAGCAAAGCATCAAGCATCAAAGCACTCTTGTAAGCTCTTTTGTAAAGCTTTCTTTCGAGTAATATAATTTCTGCATTTGGTTACATTGCTCGCTAGCTCTCTCTTCTTTTTAGCATTTCGTGAACCTTTTAGCTTAGCTATTGAGAAGCTCAAAGGTTTACTTAGTAACATCCCGACTAAGGTTGTCTAAGTGCCGCACGGATTTGCTGCGCAAAACACTCATCCCATGACAGCAAGTGCTCACTGAATCATCTTCTCTCAATTTTATAGATAACTTTGAAAGGCTGAATCAATCAAAATGATATTTGATAGTTATAATTCTTCGGGAAGAGGCTATAGACACCCCCTAAGATTTGTAGAAAATGGTCACATAAATTCCTTTTGTTTCAAGAATGTACATCAACACCCTCAACAAAATTTAGGGAAAGGACATGAACACCCTCAAATTTTGAGGCAATGGTCACTAACATCTCCAAATTTTTTAAACGGACATCAAGGCCTCCTTTGACAATCATTTGATCATTACACCCTTCACCTCTATTCTAAAGAAATTAACTCTAATTTTTTTTTTATAATAAATAGAAATATAACATTAAAATAAATGTAATAATATATATATTTAAAAAATATTTCAATATTTAAAAAATATTTTAATATTTTACAATTTATTAACTATATTTTATTATATTAAAGTAAATTTTATAATAAATAGAATAATAATATTAAAATAAATGTGTTAAAGTTTAATTTATTTTGAATGTTAAGTAAAATAATAATTTTAACATTATTTGTCTGTGAGTTTTTTTTTTACTTGTAAAATGTATTTAATCCAAATTTTTTTAAGATCCTACAAATAAATAAAAATATTTTCATAAATAAATATAATAATTTACATATTTATTAATTTACATAAATATAATAATTTACATAAATAATTTATTAAAATACTAAAATATTTTAATATTATTAGTCTATTGCATAAATTATATTATGAAAATAATATTTATATTTATGATAATATTTAACATCATTTTTTGGGGATAATGGAGGTAATGATATAATGGTCAAATGATAGTCAAAGGAGGTCTTGGTGTTCTTTTTAAAAATTTAGGGGTATTGGTGACTATTTCCTCAAAATTTAAGGGTGTATATATTTTTTTCTCAAACTTCAGGGGTGTTGGTGTATATTTTTAAAACAAATGAAATATATGTGATCATTTCAACAAACTTTACGGGGTGCATGGTTTTTTCCGAATTCTTTTGGACTTTTATTATTTTAAGATTCTGGACAAAGGCACGAGAAAATAACCTTGTCATCGAAACGGCTAAACCATAGCAAGTGGAGAGACATTGGACAAGGTTGAAATAATGAAGTCTTACCCGACCACTTAAAATCATATCAACCAAAGATATTGGAAAACTGAAAGCAAAATTAATTCATTAATTTCTTGGAACCTAACAATTTGGGAATCTCTAAGATAGAAATGTGAGATATATAAGTAGTATTGAATCTCAGGATCGACAAATGGGACCAGACTAAAGAGGAAGCTTTAAGTTTAAAAGAGAAACAGGTCAGTTTGTCTAGTATCACCAGCTCTATTATTGCAATACAACTCCGACTTCCAGCTTTGACCAGAGCAATGTATGTGTAAAATTTATTTTTACCACCAGGTTCGAAATTTATTTTTAATTACTTATTACGTTTCTAATATACAACAACAAAATTTTAGTGTTCATATTTTTTGTTGAAAGGTAAATGTGACTTTTTAAAATGAAATAACCAGATCTTTCCACTTTTTGACAAAAATTACATTGGATTGACAATAAAAGTATTAGAAAAAATTGTTTCTTTAGTTATTATTTTAACGGTAATGGATGTGATAAAAAGTTAATTATTAGGACCTAGGTGATAAAAATAAATAAATAGTTCGGACCAAACTTTAAAATAACCTTGTCTATTCCCTGATTTGGAACCACAAGCCTAGACATAACTAATTGCTGATTTTCCAGGCAGCTAAGCTTCGTTTGTTTTGCCAGAAAGTGGAAAAGGATGAGCCAAAGCTGAAAAAGAAAGTTAACAACTACTTGTTTTTCAAGTATTTTTAACGTGGAATTTGATTTGTGTGACTTTATTGTCTTACATACAATGTAACAGTTGCAGCATTCTTTCTTCAATTGGATAATATCACGAAAGCAAAAATGAAAGTGCCTCAAAGCTTTTTTTGTATTTCAAAACCAAGAATTATTCGTTGCATGTGAACTCTGTGAATGCATACACTAATGCGAAAGTACACATCTCGGCCATATGTTATGATCACTACAGTTTGAGCCAATTGCTTACTTAGTCTTTGTATTTTAAAAATCAATTAAAAGATTCCCTAATATATATGACATATCTATTTCTACTACTTCGTTATAATTTTTTTCATCTATTGTATGTTAGGTTTGTTTGAATTTGAAGTTATATTAAAACCATACAAGTCATAAAAATCATATCCAATAGCTTTTAAAATAATGACAAGGTGTTTTGAATAATTTTAAAAATATAGAGACTAATGGGTAATTAGCTCAAATTATTTACCATTTTCTATGGTTAGTCTTAGGTAGTATTTATTTGTCAGTCTTACGTAGCTTTTGTTTTTTTAGCTGAAATCTTAATGAGACAAAATGTTTCTCACTATTAAATGTATATGTCTAAATGATATGTTTTGTTTTTTTTTTTTTATTTTTTTGATATCCGAATATAAGTGCTAAGTTGTTTGTTTTTATAAACCTAAAGTATTATAAATCTAATATTTTTACACTTATGACCTTAAAAGTGTTATATATACTTGGAAGTTTAAATAAGAATATATTTACAGTTATCAAGTATAATAGTATTTATATGTTATATATAATTTATGAAAAATAATTTTATAATATTATTTTTTACAATATAAGATAGTATTTGTAAATAAAAAAATTGTTATCTAATGAAACAAGATTTGGCCTAAAGTTCATATTGAATGTTTCTTATGTATTTAAAATTATGTAAAAGTTGAGACCAAAAAAATTCTAGTATGACATCTAAGTTATGCTATGGATAGTTAAAAAAATCCTTTTGATTTCAATAAAATTAAAGAGTTATTATATTTTACATAATAGCTAAATAGGAAATAAATACATTTAATGAGAACATTTGTGAAAAAAAAAATGATTTTTTATTCAAAAATTTTATTATTAAAATAAAAGTCAAGAAATAAATAAAAATACTTTACAATAAGACTTCAAATATAAAAATATTTTTGTATTTGGATGACTTAGTACTTAGTTTGGTTTTTCTTGTTTGACTTGGTATCAAGTTAAGCTGTTTGGTTGATTCGATATTGAGTTCAGTTGTTTGGTTGATGCGTGGTGAGTTTTAGTTGCTCTGGTTAACTTGGTATCGAGTTGTGTTGTGCTTAGTTATTTTTGTAGACTCGATGTTGTGTTTGGTTTTTTGTTGGGAGTTGAGTTGTTTTTTTGCTGAGTCGGTACCAAGTTGATTTCCTTTCTTTTTTCAATTTTCTTTAAATTGAAAAAAGCTTTTTGTTTAGGGTTGGCAAATGTTCGGTCCGGTAATACCCGGACCCGGTCCGAACCTTTAAAAACTCGGGTATTCTAATACCCAGCCCTGCCTTATTCCGGGCTGGGTTTTTTCCGGGCTTAAAAAGCCTGGATTTTATATATATAAATTTTAAATTTTAAATTTTTTATATTTATAAATATATTTTTATTTATTTTATAATTTTAAAAATTATTTTAATAAAATTAAACATGAAATATGAACTTTAAATATTTAAATTTTTAAATATATTGAATAAATGTATAAAAAAATTTAATTATTTAAAATAAAATATTTTTTTATAATATTTTTTTTATAAAATCCGGGTTCGGGCTGGGTTTCGAATTTCTCAACTGATACCCGGACCCGGCTCGGATTGATCTCCGAGCCCGATATTACCATGCCCGCACACCCCGGGCGGGTATTTTTGCCATCCCTACTTTTGTTGTTTCTTTCAATTGATGATTTTGAGCATATAGGTGATCAATCAATTAGTGGAGAACTTTGCACACACGCTCAAGTAAGTGATCGAGTTATTCTTGTTATATCCCTCTTTGTTAGAGAGACCGGAGGAATAAAAGGGGTATTTTTGTCTTCTTGTGGTAAGAATAACTTGTGAGAAATCCAAAGGAAAAATAAATGGAGAAGAAGAAGAAGAACCTCTAGAAATTCTCAGAACCCGGAACCTTCACTTCAATGTTTCTTTTATACTTCCGTTTTCCCGCCCTTTTTTTCTTCGGGGGCAGCCGTTCCCGCGTCTATGGTGTCCGGGTCCCTCTGACAGCCGAGATCACTGTGGCATTTCCTAGGAATGCAGGACTGTCGGGTGGGCATGGGTTCCCATGGCCTGATTATAGTGTCGGGCATGTGCGCATGGAATGATGACACTGTGGGGGCGTGTGCCGGCCATCGGTAGCAGATACGACACCATACCTCGTGGGGCATTGGTCAGACATCAATCATCGCGCTGAGCCACTGGAGAGACGGGTCAGATTGTTTCTAACCGGCTGTATTTGAATCTTGCGTCCAATTCATGCCATCGTTGACCAGGATGGGTGATACTTGGGGGTTTGAAGACCTCGAGCAGAAGAAAGAGCTCGGGGCTTGACCAGTCTTGAAGTCCTCGACCTTAGCCAGCTTTGACGATTAGCAAGGCTGTCTTCGTGCCAGCGGTCAAGTGTTCTGCTCGAGATCGGCTGACCTCGAGGTCTTCTACTCGAGCTGGATTGGCCTCGAGGAGACCTACTCGATATTACCCAAACAATACGAATCGTTATAGTACGATTTTTGTGCCATTAGTCGGAGTGAAAAATTATGGCCAAACTACTATTTTCGATAGTGCATTTATGAGTGATGAGACGATAGAGTATTTGTTTCACTATTTGAGTAGTTTAAGGAAGCTATATTAGATGATGATCCAAAAATTATCATTATGTTGTGCGGAGGCGCGGGTTGAGCAGATTACCAATTTATGATAACTGTGACTGGAGAAACGTAAATGTGATGTAAATAATTTCAAAGAAAATTAACACAATAATTTACGTGGTTCAGCGTAATGCCTACATCCACGGGCAAAGACTGTAAGATAATTTTACTAACAAATGAGAATTTACAAATTGGAAAAAACTCACAAAAACCCAATGCCCCAATACACCTAAATGAATTCTCCTAGAGCTCAAGTGGAAGCTCTCTCAACTCTGTCAATTGCTTCACTTGCAATTGCTCTTAATTGTGGGATGCCTTAACAAATGAAGAACAATAGCTATTTATAGGAATGCATGGTAACACTATTTCACTAAACCTTTAAAATTGTCAAAGTTTGTTTGGTGATTACCTAATTTTTAGCCAAACTTTGAAAAATTTGGCTTTGAACAATTTTGGCCAAACTTTGAACATGTGCTTTGCAAAATTTTGAACAATTTAGGTTTGAACAATTTTGGCTAAACTTTGAACATGTGCTTTCATTTGATTTTTTCAATAATTCTCTACCTCAGTGAAGATTTATCCAAATCTGAGCCGACTACCAACGAACCATCATTCCCAAAGTGGTTGTATCTCTGTGACTGCCTACGTACCCAAAGTTTGGGATCAAGCCAACCGTAGTTCAAAATATTACTGAACTCCCTTATATCTTAAATGATCCTCCAATCTCTACCTTTCCCACTGTTTTAAACTTTTAGGATATTGACCAAGTTTAGACAATGCTCAAACTCGATCGTTGTCACCACCTTGGTCAACATATCTGCGGGATTCTCTGTAGTCTTGATTTTCTGAAGAAGAATCTTCCCCTCATCAATAATTTCCCGTACAAAGTGAAATTGTACGTCGATATACTTCGTATACGCATGATAAACTTGATTCTTTGCTAAGTGAATAACACCTTGACTGTCACAATACAAGTTAACATGTTGCTGGATCAATCCCAAGTTTCCAAGCAAGTCTTGTAACCAAACAGCCTCTTTAATAGCCTCCGTAATTGCCATATACTCAGCCTCTGTGGTTGACAGTGCAACCGTAGACTGTAATGTAGACTTCCAACTAATTGGCCCACTAGCAAGAGTAAATACATATCCGGTGGTTGACCGTCGTTTGTCTATATCACCGGCATAATCAGAATCAACGTACCCAATCACACCTTGACCATGAGTGTCACTTCGTTCAAATAGTAAAGCAACATAAATGGTTTTCTGAATGTACCGTAGAATCCATTTCACAGCTTGCCAATGTCCTTTACTAGAATTATGCATATATCTGCTCACCATACTAACTGTTTGTGAAATGTCAGGCCTTGTACACACCATTGCATACATCAAGTACCAATTGTATTTGAATACAGAACTTGCAACATGTATTCTTGTTCCTCATCCGTTGAAGAAGATAGTTGTGTAGAAAGCTTGAAATGAGAAGCCAATGGGGTACTTACAGGTTTTGTCTGATCATTCATGCCAAACTGTTGTAATACCTTCTTCAAATATTGCTTATGAGACAAGATGACTTTACTACGAGCTCTATCTCTGCATATCTCCATGTCAAGAATCTCCTTAACTTCACCTAGATCTTTTATCTCAAATTTTTGATTGAGTTGAGTTTTCAACTTCTCATTCTCATCTTTGTTCTTAGATGCTATTAGCATATCATCGACATACAAGAGTAAATATACGAAAGATCCTTCTTGTAACTTGCGGAAATACATCCGGCGATCAAATTTATTTCTTGTGTACCTTTGCCCTTTCATAAACTGATCAAATCGCTTGTACCATCGCCTTGGAGATTGTTTCAATCCATAAAGCGACTTTGTCGGTTTGCAAACCTAATTTTCTTTTCCAATGAACTCTAAATCCATCCGGTCGAGTCATGTAGATTTCCTCTTCCAAATCACCGTGTAAGAACGCAGTTTTCACATCAAGTTGAACTAGCTCAAGATCATATTGCGCAACAATGGCTAGCAAAATCCGAATAGACGAATGTTTCACAATTGGAGAAGATACCTCATTGTAGTCTATTCCTTCTTTCTGAGCGTAGCCCTTCACTACCAATCTAGCCTTATATCAAATTTTATCTTTACAAGAAAATCTGTGTTTTTTTGCATATACCTATTTGTTTGGGGTAATACCGAGCAGACCTTGATACCGAGCAGATCCCCTCGATGTCAACCCAGCCAGAGCATAAGACTTGATCGATGGCTCGAAGATGCCCTCGCTAGGTATTAAAGTTGGTCAAGGTTAAGTGTTCCAAGGTTGGTCGAGCCCTGACCATCTTTTCCTCTCGAGGTCTTCGAACCTCCAAGCAGAATTCAGTCATATCATCAAAAACACGAAGGGAAGAAAAAATTGAGCAGAGCCGGCTTAAAATAGGACGACCCCTCCTCCCGATAACTTAACACGACAATCGATGCCTGGCAGACAGCCCACGCCGTAGGGCCTCGTCACTGTTACCGATGGCTGGCGCAAGCCCCCACAGTGTCATCATTTTATACACGTGTGCACGACACCATCATTAGGCCACGCGAACTCATACCCGCCTGACATCCCGCATCCCCAGGGTGTGCCGCTGCAACCCCAGCTGTCAGAGGGGCCTAGGCACCATTAATGCGGAGGGCGGCTGTCCCGCCAAATAAGGGCGGGAAAGCAGGAGGATAAATATCAGCCGAAGGACAAGGTTAGAGGGTTTTTCTTCTTTTTCTTTTTCTTCTAGAATCTTTAAGACTTTCTCTATCACTTTTACCCTTAAATCGCCCTTATTTTTCCGGTATCTCAATCCAAGAAGGATATCAAAAGAATCATCCCGATTACTGACTTGAGCGTTGGAGGGTTTTCGCCAGAAAAATACTCGGCAACCTCTGATATTTTGTTCTTTGTGAGCGCAGGCCGAAGGAAACCACTGTTCCAATAAACGGAGGAAGACGGGGATTAGCGAGGAATCCTGCTTGAGCATCCAGCGAGCAGAAAACAGCATCAATATTTTGACGCCGTCTGTGGGGATCAGTTCAAAAAGCCTTACTTCTCGAAACGTTCAAAACAGACAACGCAACAATGAGATGAAATAGCAGAAGAGGAGTAAGCCCAAAGGAGTCGGTGACTTTAAGGGAGGCGGCCAATGAGGCCCGAGATAGGGAGATCCAAGACAGGATGGATCGGATGGATAGACAAATGAAAACATTGACGTCCATCCTGCAAGAACTGAGGGACGAACAGAGGAAAGTAAGCAATGACGTCCCTGAGTCCAGCCGCGGGAACTCCCTCGCCCAGGAGCATGTGGGAGATGAAGTCCAGAGGTAAAAAACACCAAATGTTACCGGAAAGGAGGAGACAAACCTGGAGGAAAGAGAATCCCACCAACACCTGCAAGACATGGCACCTACCTCCCGCGCAGAAGAATTAGAGGGAGAAGTGCGCAGGTTGGCGCAGGTTGTAGAGGGCCTCCGGGGAAACAGGAAAGCCCTAGTTGGAGGATAATGCTGGACAGTGAGTCCCCACTTTCAGTGGAAATCATGGGCGTCACATTCCCCAGGATTTTCGCTTCCTAGATTTGAAGTTCTCGGGGAAGAGTGATTCGCTAGTGCACATAGAACGATTCAACGACCTGATTGGAGTACAGGGTCTGACAGTTGCCCAATGGTGCAGGGCCTTCTCACTTACTCTGAAGGGGAAGGCGAGAGAATGGTACCGCAAACTACTGCGGGGGAGCATTATGAGCTTCGAACAGATGTGCAGAGAATTCGCAGAGCAGTTCCAGGGTGCGGTGGCCCCCGAAGATGACATGATGGAGTTGGCGAAGATAAAGTAAAATGAGGGGGAGTCCCTCCGGGAGTTTGTCAAAAGATACCATCGGTTGGTCTTAGATTTTGGGGCATTCAATCGCCCTTAGGCGCTGAGGGGGCTGAAGGATGAGATCAGGATGGGGAGGCCATGGTACAACTTGAGGGAGGTTCTGCTCGGGGAACACCGACTTCCAGAGTAATAAGGGAACGAGCTTCTCTCTATAACCCCTATCATAGGGCTCTCCATCAACAAGTGGCTCCCATTCCACCTCGTAGGTCCCGCAATCGGGACTACAGGGGATATCGATAGTACGGCGGCAACCCGTCCCGCAACCTACCCGCAAGCCAGCCCGTCCAGAACAACAATAAAGCCGACCGCCCATTGCCCCCACACCCGGGAAGCTTTCCGCGAGATAGGGTGGTACAGGTGGTTTAACAAAGCCCTGCCTACAGACAGTACACCCCATTGAAGGTGTCGCTCGAAGAAATGTTCCAAGTAGTGAAGGAACGAGGGTTGCTGAGCCCCCTGACACTAATGTCTAAACCGGCCAGCAGGAGAGACAGGGGATGATTTTTCTGATTCCACGGTGACCATGGCCACTCGACGTCGCGATCTTTGGGATTTGAAGAAGCAGGTGGAAGACTTAGTTAGAAACAGGTACTTAGACAAGTTTATTGAAGGGGGCCATCCGGTGGTCGAGCAGCAGTGAGCAGAAGATGATCTGGCATGTGGCATGGACCTTGAGCCGCCTGCTACTAGAGTGATAATAGGGGGACCCACGATGGCAGGAACTATTGCAGATATGCCTCTGCTGGCCGGGAAGTCCTACTCGCCGTGCCTGCTGCAAAGAGAACAAATGTGCGACAAGTGCCCATCATGTGGACGGAGGAGGACGAGGAGGGGGTGCTGTACGCCCACGAGTATGCCTTGGTTGTGAAAGTGAATGTTGCCAATATGGAGATCGATCGAATACTGGTGGATTTGGGGAGTTCGGTGAACATTCTCTTCAATTCCACTCTCGATGATTTGGGAATAGCGGATGTAAGGCTCGAGTAGAAAAGCATCTCCTTGAAAGGGTTTGGGACAGGAAGGCTAACCCCTCTGGGAATCGTCAAACTGGCTATGACTATGGGTTCGAGGCCTTTTGAGAAGAACATGAAGCTAGACTTCATGGTGGTAGATGAAGTCAGCCACTACCAAGCGATATTGGGAAGGCCCTTCATGAGGATTAGCCAGTCGGTGTTATCCACCAATTACTTGGCCTTAAAGTACTGCGTGAATGGAGCCGTGGGAGTTGTCAAGGGCAATCAGAGGGTCGCGAGGAGCTGCTATGCTTTGGTAGGAAAGGAAACAGTGAAAGTAACATCGTTGGACTTAAGGGGAGAGTCAAAGAATAGAAGATAGGAGCCCGCTGAAGAGTTGGAGGAAATCGGGATAAGACCAGACGACCATGAAAAGAAGGTTTGGATTAGCTTGGGCATTAGGGTACTGCTGAGGAAAAGTCTAGTCAAGTGTTTGTGAGCACACTCTGACGTGTTCGCTTGGACACATAAGGATATGTCCGGGATCGACCCGGAAGTGGTATGAGGCCATGAACTGCGAGGTAGAGAAATTATCGAATGCGGGATTCATAAGGAAAGCCATCTACCCTGAATGGATCTCGAATGTGGTGTTGGCAAAGAAGACAAGTGGGAAATGGAGAATGTACGTGGACTTCACAGATGCAAACAAAGCTTGTCCGAATGACAGCTTCCCATTGCCAAAGATAGACCAACTGGTGGATTCCACAGCAGAACACGGCCTGCTTAGCTTTATGGATGCCTTTTCGAGCTATAACCAAATTCCTATGCACCGGCCGGATGAGGAATGCACGGCCTTCATCATCAACCAGGGTCTATTTTATTACAAGGCCATGCCCTTCGGCCTGAAAAACACGGGGGCAACCTACCAGAGTCTGGTGAACAAGATTTTCAAACCGTTGATTGGCCACACGATCGAAGTTTATGTGGACGATATGATCACCAAGTCCAAGGACGCGGAGGAACATGTGAAGCACTTAGAGGAAACCTTCGCACTCTTAAGGACATATCGGATGAAGCTCAATCAAGAGAAGTGTGACTTTGGAGTTAGTTCGGGAAAATTCATGGGCTTCATGGTCAGCTACAAAGGAATCGAGGCCAATCCAGAGAAGATAAGAGCAGTAGTAGAGATGAGGTCCCCGAGTACTCTCAAGGAGATACAAAGCCTCACTGGAAAATTGGCATCCCTCAACAGATTCATCTCCCGAGCAACAGATAAGTGACATGTCTTCTTCCAGGAAATGAGAAAAGGGAGAAGGAATATTTGCTGAAATCCCCGCTGCTGTCAACACCGCGAGCAGAAGAAGTTCTGTATTTATATTTGGCGGTGTCACAATGAACAATGAGCAACGAGCTCAGTTTTGGTAAAGAAAGACTCGGGGGTACAGTACCCCGTATACTACACGAGCAGAGCTTTGCTGGGGGCAGAGACTCGGTATCCGCTAATGGAGAGGTGGGCACTAGCCCTAGTAACAGCAGCTCGGAAGTTGAGACCTTACTTCCAAGCACACTCAGTGACATTTTTAACAAACCATCCGCTCAGGCAGATCTTGCACAAGCTGGAGACTTCCGGCAGGCTGGTGAAATGGTCGATAGAGCTCAGTGAGTTTGACATTAGCTACCAACACCGAAAAACAATACGGGCGCAGTCCCTAGCAGACTTTGTGGTCAAGTATACGGAGAGGAACGAAGAAGTGGACATGGAACACCCAACAGGCCCCTCTGCCCTGAGCAACACATGGACAGTCACAGTGGATGGGTCATGCGGAGATCAGGGAGCAGGAGCAGGGGTTGTGCTTCTCAGTCCTGAATGAGTAGAGGTACAGTACGCCGTAAAGCTCGAATTTGAGGCTACCAACAACCAGGCTGTATACGAGGCCGTAATAGCAAGACTGAGACTCGCCCTGGTAGTAAATGCAGAAGAGGTAAAGCTTCAGACAGACTCTCAGCTGGTGGCAAACCACCTCAACAAAAGCTTCCAAGCAAAAGGCGAGAAGATGGAGGCTTACCTTTGGAAAGTGAGGCAGTTGATAAAGAAATTTTGAATGGTCGGGGTGGAACAAAACGCAAGGGGAAAGAACTTTCGAGCTGACATGATAGCATGAATGATCGCTGTATCCGACCCCAAAATGCCAAAGTCTATCTTGTTGGAGATCAAAACTTGCTCTAGTATCGAGCAGGAGGATGAGGTAATGAGCTTAACATCGAGCTGCACCTGGATGGACCCAATTGTCTCTTATCTCAAGTAAGGAACGTTGCCTACCGATAAGAAGTAGGCAAGGAAGCTAAAGTGTCAAGCGGCCAGGTACACGCTGATCGATGGGGTATTATACAGGCGAGAATACACTATCCCACTACTGCGGTGTCTAGACAAAGAGGAAACTGACTATGTCCTCTGGGAAATACACAAAAGGATTTGCGGGGACCACTCCAGCACGAGGTCTCTGGCTTTTAAGGCCTTAAGGCAAAGGTACTTCTGGCCCCGGATGCGTCAGTATACGCAAGAAAGGACTAAGAGCTGCAAGAATTGTTAAAGCTTTGCAAACTACATGGCTCAGCCGCCCGAGAACCTCTCAATGATGAACTCACCATGGCCGTTTGCTCAATGGGGGATCGACTTAATCTGGTCACTACCAAAAGAGAGAGCGTCTGCAATATACGCCGTGTTGGCCATTTATTATTTCACCAAATGGGTCGAAGTGGAAGCTTTGAGCAGTATTACAGAATGCAGAACCATTGACTTCATTTGGAAAAATATGATTTGTAGGTACGGGATCCCCCACGCACTGGTTACAGACAACGGGAGGCAGTTTGACAACCACAAGTTCAGGGACTTCTGTAGGAACATGGGAATATAATTAAAGTTCTAGTCGCCATCACGCCTGCAGGCCAATGGGCAAGTGGAAACTGCGAACAAGACTATAAAGCACCTCCTGAAGACCAGACTCAGCGAGTAGAAGGGAACTTCGGTTGACGAACTACCTGGCGTCTTATGGGCTTATAGAACCACGTACAAAATTGCCACGGGGGAAACCCCTTTTCCTTGGCTTTTGGGCATGAAACAGTGATCCATGCTGAAATAGGGATGGGAACAAATCAAACGGAACACTTCAACGAGAAGCAAAACGATGAGCAGATGTCCGCAAATTTACACCTGGTGGAAGAAAAAAGGGAAAGGTCCGCGGTAAAGATAGCGGAGTACCAGCAGAGGGTGGCCCGCTATTACAACCGGAACGTACATATTCATCGATTTCAGGTGGGGGATTGGGTGCTTAGAAAGGTGTACTAGAATACCAAGGACCCCAGGCAAGGGGTGTTGGGCCTGAACTGGGAATGCCCGTATAGGGTCTCTCAAATAGTCGGTCCGAGAGCGTACAGATTGACCTACCTGGATGGACGAGAAGTCAGAAGGCCATGGAACGCACAACATTTAACGAAGTATTTCCAGTAAGTTTCCTTGTAGCGTGAGTTATAATATTTAGTTTCTATTTAGCTTTTCCAAAAATAGAAGGGTGTAAATGAGCTCGCGAAGAAATACAAAGGCTAGAGGTCTCAAAGCCTAGCTTAAGGCGGGACGGTGCCAAGTGTGATCCAAATGAAGGCTCGAGCGAAATAGGCTCGAAAAAGAAAAGCAAAGGTATAAAGCCTGTTAAAGATTACATAGCAAAGGCCTAAAGTCTTCCTCACAAAAAATTACAGAAGCAAAAAATACAAACACAGAGTCAAGTTAACAGCTATATTTTTTTCATTTATTCGTCAAAGAGTACAAGGGCAAAAAAAAAAAAAAATCAAAAGACTAGAGCTTTTGGGCTAGCAATGGAGGCTAGGGCCTCAGAGGACGGAGCACCTTCAATGACGGAAGCAGCAGTGGCGGAGGTCTAGACGGTAGGAAGAGCGGCTTCTCCTGACCTTGCAGGATCCTGAGTTGGAGGGTCCCTTGGCTCATAGTTTTGGAAATCCTGCTCGCGCATGTACGCATTCACACCCGCCTCGAGCTTAGACATCCAATTCGGGATATTCCTTGCCCAGAACGGACATGAGGCATTCATAGCTGAAGGTCGCACTATTGTTGTATTCCACCGCGAGCTGGCCTTCCAGGGAGTCCACCTTGTCCTTAAGACGGGAAGCCTCTACTTTTAGGGTCCTCTTAAAGGAAAACCTCTGCACGTCCAGGTCCTTTCGAGCGTTCACCAGCTTATCCCGGACTACAGACAACTCATTCTCAAGTTGGAGTGCTTTGGACTTGGACAGGACAGCTTTCTCTTCGAAGGTGGAGATTTCAGTGCGAAGCTTCGCTGCCTCCTCATCCTTTTGCTCGAGCCTCTGCCTCAAGCTCTAATTTTCAGCTCCAATCTGCCTCTCAGAGTCCAGGATCTTGGTCTTAAAGGCGGTGGCAGCAGTCGTAATATGGGACGAGAGGCGGTGGAGTATGTTAGCCAGCTCGCTAGCATTGGAAGCCTCAAACCCCTCCAAGAATTTCTCCTCCATATGCCTTGTAGAATCCCTGACATAGGGGTCGGTAACATCAGGTTGCTGCTGCTCCTGAGAATGTCCTGCTCATTACCAGACCAGAACGACAGTTCTCGAGCCCCATCGGGTCTCCCATTCTGTTGACTGCTCGGCCTCTCGAGCAGGAGGAGCAACCCTGACTGGCGAGGCAGAAGTATCAACTCTAGACCACTTGGGTGGAGTAGAGGAGCTGCTAGGATGGTTCACTGTGCTCAGGGGCCTCTTCAGCCGAGAGAGGATGCCACTCATTTCCTCCTAAGAAGCGAGGCCGAACTCGACGAGATTGTGAAGTGCGAGTAGCTCCAGGCATGTGCTCGCATTGTCTAGAGCAGTATTGACATGCGATTGAAGCTCCTCCCCAATCTGGTGAGACGCACTCCAAGATACTGCAATAACAGGCAGGAAAAAGTGGTAAGAAAAGTGCGAGCAGGAAAACTAAAGTAAGAAATGCAATGAGCAGCACATGACCTGGGATGCAAAAATGAGAAGGAATTGGAGGAACCCCCTCAGTGGCAGAAGCTGCTCGCCCCCAATCTCCCCTGGCAAAGAAGAACTTGCCCTTCCAATTGTCACCAGAGATGGGGAGGTCGGTGATGGGTTTCTTGCCCTTCAGACTGGAGGTGAGATAATACCAGCCTGCATCATTTGGAGTGCTCTTCAACTGGTAGAGATGCTTTATCTCCTCTACCGATGGCTCACCTAAATTACACTACCTCCACAAAACATACAACCCTCACAGAACCCTCAATCCATTTGGGTTTAGCTGCCCTGGGGCTAAACGTAGTCTGGATAGGACCCGAAAAAAATAGGGTTGAAGAGGAAACCTAACGCCCACTTGAAACACTCCAAATAAAGGGTGACGTACCCCCGGGGAGGGTGGCTGGGTATGTCACCTTTGCTGGGCACACGTAGATCCACGCTGGCCGGAATATGGTACGTATCCCTAAGCCGGTCTAGGTCTTGCTGTGAAGTCTCACACCTCATATAGTCAATAGCAAACCACCCAGCCTCTGACCTCTGACCAACACTCTCCCCTTATTGCGACCGAGTCTCCCCCACGACCTCGACCCCTTCGGGGCTTGGGTCTCTCATCAGAACAATCCTATTAGACTTAGAGTCACTCGAAGAAGATGATTCTTCAGAGGACATCTGACGGGGCTGTTGTGTATCTGAAATTTTCCTAGGGACACAATCTACCAAATTGGAACCGAAAACCCAGAAAATGAAAAACAAAACAAGAATGAGAGGGAGAAGAAAAATTTATACCTAATGAAAGATTGGGCGATGACGGACGACAGCGACGGCAGAAAAGGAAATAAGAAACGTTAACAGGCGACTGATTTTGGTGTTAGCAGAGATTGGAAACAAGAAGCACAGTGAAGAAATTAAGGGTTTATAAAGGCAAAAGCACGTCATGTCAACATATGGCACGCTACACAAGGGACGCGACTGTTCAAGTAACCGCCTCTTCAAAATTCAAACAAACGGCCCAGATCCACCCACGCGTCCTGCATTAAATGTGGAGTGACAGAAAAGATGGATAGCTCAGCATGAGAAGATAAAAAGGCGGGGAAGCCTGCTAAAACAAGAAGTTTCTAGTCTTATCTCGTTTCACTCCAAAAGACTAGAAACTAGGGAACTGGTGTTTGAGGTAATACTGAGCAGACCCTGATACCGAGCAGGCCCCCTCGTGGTCAACCCAGCCAGAGCATAAGACTTGATCGCTAGCTTGAAGATGCCCTCGCCAGGTATCAAAGCTGGTCATGGTCAAGTGTTCCAAGGCTGATGTAGCCCTAACCCTATTTTCCTGCTCGAGGTCTTCGAACCTCCGAGTAGAATTAAGTCATATCATTAAAAACACGGAGGGAAGAAAAACTCAAGCAGAGCTGGCTTAAAACAGAATGACCCCTCCTCCCAACAACTTAACACGACAATCGATGCTTGGCAGATAGCCCATACCGTAGTTTTGGCCCGGTTAGCCAGACCTGATTTTTTCGGGTTTTAGCCCAAATTTAAAAATTAAAATTCGGGCTCGGGTTTTAATTTTTAGGCCCGATTAAATTTGGGTTCGGGCTGAGGACTTATGTGACCTAGCCTGACCCGGCCCGATTATTTAATAAATTTAAAAAAAATGACACTAACACGATATGCACACATGACACTTCATAGATTGAATGAGTGTTGATTTTTTTTTTTTTTTTATGTTGAGTTAAGGAATTGTGTGTTTTTATTTGTACAAGACATAAGTTTTTTTTTTTTTTAATGTTAGGTTGTGGAATTGTGTAGTTTTATTTGTATACGATGAATTTTTTTTTTCAGATGACACAAGTGTAAATATAAGTTGTGAAATTATGTGTTTTCATTTAAGTATTAAATTTGAACTTGAGAGAAAAAGTAGTGGGTATGCTGTGCTTGAAAATAAATCAAACAATTAAAGTAATTAAGCACATAGCTGAGACACTGGGTGAACAAATCAAATAATTTAAATAAAATAAAATTGAGGCACTGTACTGACCCTGCCTGGCCCGACCTTGGCTCGAATCAGGCTCGGATGCGCCCAACCCGAAACAAAAATTATTGGGCTTTTCATCGGGTTGGGCTCGGGCTTAGCCCCCACAGTGTCATCATTTTATATACGCGTGCACGACACCATCATTTGGTCACGGGAACCCATACCCGCCTGACATCCCAGATCCCCAGAGCGTGCCGCGGCAACCCCAACTGTTAGAGGGGCCCAGGCACCATTAATACGGAGGGCGGCTGTCCCGACAAATGAGGGCGGGAAAGCAGAAGGATAAATATCAGCCGATGGACAAGGTTAGAGGTTCTTCTTCTTTTTCTTTTTTCTTCTGGAATCTTCAGGACTTTCTCTATCACTTTTACCCTTAAATCGCCTTTATTTTTTCGGTCTCTCAAACTAAGAGGGATATTAAAAAATCAATCAGATTACTGACTTGAGCGTCGGAGGGTTTTCACTGGAAAAATACCCAGCGACCCCTGATATTTGTTCTTTGTGAGTGCAGGCCGAAGGAAACCACTGTTCCAGTAAACGGAGGAAGATGGGGATTAGTGAGGAATCCTGCTCGAGCATCCAGTAAGCAGAAGTTCACAGCTTTACTTGGGAGCGAGTAGAAAACAACATCAACATTATTTGCACCCAATAGCCCTTTTGTCTTTGGGCAGTGTAACTAACTCCCAAGTTCCATTTTTTTTTTGAAGAGACTGCATTTCTTCATTCATTGCTTGTTTCCACTGTACATTTTCAGGGCTACTTACTACTTCTCTGTAAGTGGAAGAAACATCACCATCTATAATTAGAAGTGCATAGGCCACCATACCAACAAAGCGAGCAGGTCTACGAATCTCTCTTCGTGGCCTTCTATATGCAATTGAATTTTGTTGCTCTAAAGGTTCCTGAGTTAGAACCTCTTCTTCATCTTCGGTCGATTGAGAATCATCTACCTCTTCAACACTAGCTGGATCATCTTTAACCTTTTCAAGCTCCACCTGCTGCAGAGTACTACTCGTGTTGTCATCCTTTTGTGAATCCTTTTGTTTTAACATGACTAATTCATCAAAAGTCACATCTCTGCTGAAAATGATCTTTTTCGTATCTGGACACAATAAACGATATCCTTTTACTCTAGCAATTATACCCATGAACAATGTTTTCTTCGCTCTTGGGTCTAACGTAGATTCCTTTACATGATAATAAGCAGTAGAACCAAAGATATGTAAAGTATCATAATCAGTAGCAGCTTTACCAGTCCATATTTCCATGGGTGTTTTGCCCTCAATTGCAGCTGATGGAAAATGATTAATCAGATAACACGCATATACAACAGCCTCAACCCAAAATTCCTTGCCCAATCGAGCATTGGACAACATATACCGAACTTTCTCCAGTATTGTTCGGTTTATGTGTTCTACCACCCCATTCGTTTGTGGTGTACCTCGAACAGTGAAGTGTCGCACAATGCTCTCATCTCGGCATACTTGTAAAAATAGATCATTTTTGTACTCACCACCATTATCTGAGCGAAGTCTTTCAACCTTTCGAGCATCTTCTTCCATTTCAGAAATATACACAAAACTTCATTTTTGTTCTTCATCAAATACACCCATACTTTTCTTGAATAATCATCAACAAAAGTAACAAAATAGTGCATACCTCCCAAAGAAGCTACTCTAGTAGGTCCCCACACATCACTATGAACATAGTCTAGAATCCCTTTTGTATAGTGAATTGCTGAACCAAACTTTACTCTTGTTTGCTGGCTCAGAACACAATGTTCACAAAATTCTAATTTGCAAGAATTTACACCTTTCAATAAGCCTTGCTTAACCAAAGTCTTCAAAACTTTTTCACTGACATGTCCCAAACGCATATGCCACAACTTGGTTGCCTCTGAATCTGCATCCTTTCTCCAAATTGTTGATGCTGATCCAATAATTGTACTCCCTTAAAAATAGTACAAGTTATTTCTTCTTGTGCCTTTCATTATCGTCAGTGCACCAGCTACTACCTTCAAGAATCCATCTCTCATAGTGATTGTAAGCCCTTTGGATTCTAGGACTCTTAATGAGATGAGATTTTTCTTTAAGCTTGGTGCACAGCAAACTTCTGTCAAGACTTGGATTGAGCCATCATGATTCTTCAATTGGATTGAACCTATTTCCATGGTTTTACAAGCATTGTCATTGCTGATAAAAACAACTCCACTATCTAGCTCCTTGAAGCTAGAAAACTAACCCTTATTAGGACACATATGATAAGTACAACCCGAATCCAAAATCCACTCATCTGATTAACATGTCAACGTCATGCCAACCAGACTAAATTCTAACTCTTCATCATGCTCGGCTACACATGCATCAGAAATAGCCTTGCCCTTTTGTAACTTAGGACAATTCTTTTTCCAATGCCCTTTCTCACAACAAAAAGCACATTCATCTTTGGCAGACCTACCTTTAGACTTCCCCCTTTTTCCAGGTTTTCGGCTTTGTCAACGACCTCTTACTGTCAATACTTCTGCAACTGTATCTCTGTGATCTTTATTATCTTTCTTTCTGGTCTCAGCATTATACAGTGCACTACATACAGCATCAAATGTTACACTGTCCTTTCCATGAAGCAAAGTGAGATGGTCATATTCATCAGGAAGCGAATTCAACAACAACAATGCCTTATCTTCATCTTCAAATTTCTCATCCAAATTTAGCAAATCCGCTAATATTTTATTGAATGAGTTCACATGGTCATTCATCGATATACTAGGTGCATACGTGAATCGATAGAGTTTTTTTTTCATATAAACCTATTTTCAAGGCTTTTCTTCATATATTTTTCTTCTAGTGTCTTCCATAATTTCTTTACTGATGTCTCCCTCATGATAAAATAATTCTGATCTTTAGCCAGAAATAGGTGAATAGTACCACATGCATGTCTATTGATTTTTGTCCACTCCTTGTAATCCATCATTTCAGGTTTTTCTTCTAGAGCGAGATCCAGCTCTTGCTAACATAAGACATCCAACATTTCACATTGCCACATACCAAAATTATTGGTACCATCAAATTTCTCTACTTCAAACTTTGCATTAGTCACAATAGTCCTTGCTGATGAAGACGACGATGACGCTTCTGCTATCCATGTCAACCTCAAATAGTCAGTACCTTTAACAACTATTTACACTTGAAGAACAGTCTCTTTGATGTTTATTTCACGTGAATCAATGCACTAGGAAAGTTCCTAGGAGAATGAAGGGGTTACAATGGTTCCACTTAAAATCCAGACTCCTTAGACTCTTATCGTCTTGTTGACATAACTTTCTTAGACATGCAAAAATACACACTACTAACAATAGACTGTTCTCCGAGTACAAATGGTCGTATCTAGTATCGTATTTATGAATAGTACCGTATACCCAAAGTACGAACCTTTAGCTCTGATACCAGTTATTGTGCGGAAGCGCGGGTTGAGCAGATTACCAATTTATGCTAACTGTGACTTCTGGAGAAACGTAAATGTGATGTAAATAATTTCAAAGAAAATTGACACAATAATTTACGTGGTTCAGCGTAATGTTTACATCCACGGGCAAAGAATGGAAGATAATTTTACTAACAAATGGGAATTTACAAATTGAGAAAAACTCACAAAAACCCAATACCCCAATACACCCAAATGAATTCTTCTAGTACTCAAGTGGAAGCTCTCTCAACTCTCTCAATTGCATCACTTATAATTGCTCTCAATTATGGGATGCCTTAACAAATGAAGAACAATAGCTATTTATAGGAATGCATGGTAGCACTATTTCACTAAACCTTTAAAATTGTCAATATTTGTTTGGTGATTACCTAATTTTTAGCCAAACTTTGAACAATTTGGCTTTGAAAAATTTTGGCCAAACTTTGAACATGTGCTTTGCCAAACTTTGAACAATTTGGCTTTGAAAAATTTTGGCTAAACTTTGAACATGTGCTTTCATTTGATTTTTTCAACACATCGTTGGTCAAGATCCTGTAATGAAAAAAGCTATTCAATCGAGCCTCGCGAAACACTTATCATAGATTTTATAATTGGCACATTTTAGAAAATTTTTCTAAAAATTTTAAATACAACTATGTATCTAGATTATTATAACCACTCTTAGAAATGTATTTAGGAATCAAATACCACCAAAAAGTTTGATGCAATGTCGATAGATATTTGTTGAAACATTAAGTTTAATTGAAAATGTCTTGCTACAAGGAGTGTATTAAATCAGATCAAAATGGGTACCTATATATGTCAACCATTTGTTTTCAATTGGAATGTCAAGTAACCAACGTGCTGAGAGTAATCATGCATTTTTCAAGAAGTATATTTCAAAAAAAAATTCACTTATTGACTCTGTTTTTCAATTTAACAGAGCACTTGCACGATAACATTATAAGGAGTTAGTACTTGACCATAAAGACATTAATGAAAGGCAACTGTTGAAGTTGCCATTAGATATAGAGAAGCAAATGGCTGAAATTTATATACATGATATTTTTTGTAAGTTTTAATATGAATTATAGGATAGCTTGTAACATCTGATTGAGGGTATGTTTGGGATTGAGGTGCTGTAGCTTTTAAGCTATAGCTGTTGTGGAAAAAAAGCTATAATTATAAAATAAAAGTTAATAATATGTATTAAATATAATTTTTAAATAATAATTTAACAAAATTATTAAAAACATAATAGATTTTACATTATACAAGTGAAAAATCATATTAACATAGCTAATATAACTTAAAGCTACAGCAGCTAGTATTTACCAAACACTTTAGTGCTGTAACTTAAAAGCTACAGCTGCCTAACCTCAATCCCAAACATACCCTGAGTTTGTGAGTGAGGATGAAGAAAATATGATGTACAATATTATGAGTGAAAAAAAAAGAAGATGTTTGTGATACCTACAAAGTCATTCATAATAAAAATACAAATTTTATGTCATGTATTTACGGAAATACAATAATAAAAGTATCTCTTATAAACACATTCTAGCCTTATTAAAAAAATTACAAGTTACTTTGTTACCTAATGTATATATTTTAAAGAGATGGGCTAAAGTAGCCAAACTAGAAAATGTTATGGATGATAATAGAGAAGAAATAAATGATTGTAAGGACAAATTGTTATTCTTGTTGCAGACCAAGTTATTTCATTTTGCTTCAAAGGTGATTGATCGAGTTGTTTCGAGTGAAGAAGCAAGTTAGATGTTCATTAGTAGCTTGGAAATCTACTAAAGAAGGTTGAGTCAGTAATTAATAGAGGAAAAAATGGGGTAGTTTCAGAAAAAGATAGCTTTGTTCAATAACCACATATCAATGAACCATTTGAAGTCAAGTTTAAAAGGTATGGCAAACGACTTAAAGTGGCAAGAGAAAAGGCAAAGGAGAAGGCAAATGAGAAAGTTAGGCGTTGCAATGGATATAGACAAGTTGGTCAATCCCATTGTAAGAGAAATTGTCCAATGATCCACAATAGGTAAATATGTCTTTTAATTTTGTTAAGAAGTTATTGTTTTTATATGATTGAGATTTATAGTGAATAAAGAAATAAAATTGAACTTGTCAAATTCAAATAACGGTAGCTATTCCTTTGCTGCCATAGGTAGTATCTATCTCTTAAAAATTTTATTTTGTAATTTACTATATAAGATTTATATGAATTTAATGTCTCTTGTTAGTGATAGGATTAGCTAATCATTTTTTTTTTTTTGACATATTGTTACAGGATGATATATCTTTATACAGTAGACGTCAGATTGATGAAAAAATATCACATTGATGCAAAGTTTTGTGTGCATTATTACACATTTTTGTTTGTTTCATTGATGTGTAATTTTTTGCACTGTTAATTTGTTTGTACGGATTAAGATCATCGTGACTATTAGTGTAAAGAATATAATTTACACTTATGATTGCAAATGGTCATAATGATCTTTATTCGTACAAACAAAAAGTACAAAAAATTATACATCAACGAAACAAACAAATATGTAGAACAATGCAGAGAAAATTATGCATTAATTTGATATTTTTTAAAGTTTCGTAATTGATTAATACTAAAAAGTATACATTTAATAAAGTTAAAATTATCAGTTTTTCATTTTTAGTATTGATTAATAAGCTCATAACTTATAAATTGTATTAATGCTCCTCTAATAAATTCTTTATACAGTATATTAATTTTATATTGTAAATATATTGCAGGAATAAAGAGGGAATTGGAACCCAAAGTGGAAGACAGAAAGAAATTACTGGAGTTATTTGGACTGCATTATTTAGAGTTATAATATTGTAATTAATAAAAAATAAAAATATAATAAATGATAAACTGCGATAGTCATGTGTCACACTCCCCTAGGAAAAGATAATGTAAATAAAAAATAAAAAAATTATATAAATAAAATATAGTTAATTGCAAAATCAAAATTTTAAAAAACAGATACTACCTATTAAAGAGTAGGAATAGCTACCATTATTTAAATTTGACAAATTCCAATTCGTTTCCTTATCCTCCATAAATCTAAATCATATAAGAACAATAACTTCTTAACAAAATGCACAAAATCACAAAAAATTTATAATAACAAATAAAAGACATATTTATCTATTGAGGAGCATTGGACAATTTCTTTTATAATGAGATTAACCAACTTGTCCACATCCATTGCAATGCCTACCTTTCTCTTTGACTTTCTCCTTATGCTTTTCTTTTCAGCCTTTAAGTCAATTGCCACACCTATCAAACCTGACTTCAAGTGGTTCATTGAAATATGGTTGTCGGACATAGTTATCTTTTTCAGAAACTTCCTTATTTTTACCATTAATTATTACCAACTTAACTTTTTTTAGTAGGTCTTCCAAGCTATTAGTAAACATCTAACTTGGTTCTTCACTTGAAACAACTCAATCAATCATCTTTGAAGCAAAATGAAACAACTAGGTACTCTGCAAAAATAATGATTTGTCCTTACAGTCATTTAAACCTTCATCATCATCCGTAACCTTATTTAGTCTGACTATTATTAAGTGCTGGAAAATGTAAATTTATAAATGTTAAAATCATCATTTTACACTCTAAGTCTTACTAATAATTTTACTTTTATATTTTCAAGTCTTTTAGATGTTAATTGTGTGTGTTTGTTATAATTTGAGTAGTTTATATATTTCATTAGTATTTTAGTTATTTTATAGTTAACAAGAAATCGGACGGCAAAATAAATAGTATATTTGAACTTAAAATAGTGAAAAACCTTAGGAGGGGCAAAATTGGGGTATGATCTGTTCATATATACAGTACACTTCACATATATGATACTGTTCATATGAAAATATGAGCGTACGATATGTACATTTACACAGAACAACGTGTTCCATCCAATCAGAGTTTGCCACGTAGTACGATCATGAGCGTCCAAATTGTTTTCATTCCATGGCAATGATTAACTCAGTGTATCTATAAATTGGGGCTTACCCCCTAATTCAAAACTCCTGAATTCATTTTGAGTTTCATTTTGTCTAAATTCCTCTCCATCTTGTATTTTTTATATGTTTAATTGGCACTAATAAGAAATGTTAAGCCCATGGTAAAATGTTGAGTGTTAGATTCAGAAACTCAAGTGCTTCATTCACATTAATTCATCCCATACTTATTCCTGCTATTTTTTCTATTTTATTTTAAATTTTATCACTACTAAAAAATCACGTCCAGCCAATTTTCATATTAAATAGGAAAATTAACCCTACACACAGTTAAAACTACCTTCTAATGAGATCGACATTTGTTATTATTAATCTATATTATAATATGAAAGGAATTTAGATCTATTATCAATCTCTAATATAATTAGTCTAATTATATTAAAACACAAAATTAATTAAACTAAATTAAGTTTTTGAAAACATTGTTCATGAGTCTGTTCATCGGCATCTAAAATATTAATTTTTCAAAACACAATTTGCAGAATTAAATGACACAGAGATTTTGCTATGGTTTAGATAAATTAATCTTACATCCACGAGGTCACGCTGAGATAAAATGTAATTCACTAAGTTGAGATGTTACAACCTATAGGTTTACCAAGCTTAAGACTCTTACTTGCAGTTTATCATCGTACAACTTACTCAACCTTGTACTGAATCTGCTTCTCTTGAATAGCTACTACCCCTCTTAATCCACATTAACTCTCCACAGGGATAAATAGTCTCGTTGGAACGAACAAAACAAATCAACACAACATCATGTGACAAATCCAGTCTAGGGAGGAGGCTGAATCTTGCTTTTCTACTTTATGCTTTGTGTTATATTTCTTCAATTGTGAAATACCTTTCTTTATATAGGCACTAGAGTTTCACAAACATCACAAGTCTTAAAATATTTATGGCATGTTTGGTTTGAAGAAATATACAACATTTTTGCACTCCAGGTCGTTCACCTGTCCACGAATCTTTATTTTGGTTCTTCTGCTCGCGTTTATTCTTACCATTTTTATTTGGTTGTTCCTGCAGTATCCTGGGGTGCCTCTTTTAGAATCGGAGAAGAGCTTTGAACACACGTCAACACAACCCTTGACAACGCGAGCTCGTGCAGGGAGCTACTCACAGTACAAAATTTCGTGGAGTTTGGCTTGGTACCAGAGGAAGAGATGAGCGGAGTTCTTGGTATGATGCAGAGGTCCACGAGGACCACGAGGCGCGCAAGCACATCTGATGCTCCAAGGAGGCCTCGAACCGATACTCATACTTCGCCGGTTCGAGCTGCTCCTCCACCTTGGGAGACAGAGCGAGCAGAAGAAGGTGCATCTCGCAAGCGTCAGAGGACTGCAGCACCGACTCGGCCTCGCTTAAAGTGTGCACAAGAGCTGGAGCGGCCCAACCGCGCTGATCCTTATGTCAGGGACTTCACCAAGGAGATGGAGGACCAGTTCTTAGACGGGATAGAGTCCTATGATGACGAACAGCTAATTGATACTTGCATGGATATCTGCAAAATCCGTAACTTTTTTTTCGAATATTTTTAATTTAATTTTAATTAAAAAAATATTTAAATATAAAAATAGACAAAGTAAATAAATGTAAAATGTAAAGATGTGTGCAAGTTACAACATGCTTAAGCCTTAGTTAAAGTCATAACCTGAACTAAATATAAATATATAATAATGCATGAATTATTATATACTTATTATAATTTTGTATGAAATATTATTCTTTAACTTAATGTATGGATTATTTCATTATTATAATTTTGTTCTTTGGATTAGTATTTAAAAAGTATTATTTTTTAGAAAACATTAATCTTAATCGTTATTATAGGAATCATATTAGATGAGTGCTAATGGAATGAAGATTTATATTAAATGAGAATATGAAATGATAATTACTACTGGTATTGTGGTGTTACTTTTGGATACTAGTTTGTAGTTTTTTTTAATGGGTTTATGTATTTCATATTCAAATTTGACCATTTGTGATGGTTTGGTGTTTAGATTTTAATTATTAATATAGATTGATTAAATTTAGAATTAGGTATGTTATGTGAAACTTTAATTATTATTATAAATTTAAATATTGAATATTTGTGATTTTAAAAATAAAAATCAATTAAAATTTATCGGGTATCATTATAGATTTGGTAATTATCAAAATCCGCTGAGGGTGTGGGTTTGGTAATGGTAAACCCGTGTGGTGCCCATTGCCATCCCTAGTGGTAAACAACTTAGATTCAGCAATTTGTCAATTAAAGTGGCTCTCTAGAAGTCAATAATCTAGAAGATAGTTGAAGAAGAAGGTCGCACAATTTAACAAGAAAGAAGAAGCTGCGTGAGTAGCTAAAAAGTATGAAAAAAATGGCAGCTGGCAAGTGATGCACTTGACAAAATCAAAGGAAAAAAATATTATTTTATTTATAATTTTAGCTATAAACAGAGAAATGCACGTCCTCATTTTGTATTCCATCTTCAATATTTCTTTAAGAAAGAGAGAGCCTATGTGAGAATTAAAAGAGTTTGATATTTTTGTGAAATTAGTGAGTGAGAAATTGAGTGTATTGAGATTTTGAAAAGTGATTTAAAATATTATTATATTTGCAATCCTCATATTACTAGTGAAATATTTTTCTTTTTATCTCTTTGCTTATAGACGTAGGTTAAAAGTCTAATCACGTAATTTTTAATGTCTCAGTATATATTTATTTTTATTTTTTTATTTAATTTTATTTTAGTTGTTACACTTACACTGTTTCAATCACTAATTTCCGAACACAATTAATATTCGTTCTTATATAAATCATTCATTATTATCAAGACTTGAGACTCAACTGATAATAACCAGAGATCGTAAGTGCAGAATTAACCCCACTGTCACATGGATTATGCAAGCAATATATAATTAATATAGCTTATAGGTTTGTCATTAATAACGTCACGTGCAGCGTCAAATATTAAAACAAAGCAAATTTGTAATATATCCTTATAACAAAGTCAGTGACATAACTGGGTTGAATTTTTTTATCGTTGTAAAAATGAAACAAAATAAAATTGATAAAAACCAAACAGATCCATGAGAAGGCGTAATATAGGTACAGCCACAAAATTAAACATTATTATTATGAGGGGCAGACCCAAGAATTTATATTACTCTAGATTAAATTAAAATTTTTATATTTTAAAGCAAGCATAAAAGTTTATAAGTAGAAAGAAGCATATTAAACAAGGGAGGACACAAAGAATTTTATCTCTATAAATACATATTTTAAACAAAAATAATTCTAAAAATAGTAGAAAACAAAAGATAATTCAAATATAAAAATATTAATTTTCAATTATGGAATCTAACATTGCAACCTCTAATAACATGTAATTACAAAATGATTAATAAATTAATTAATAATTTTAAGCTAAAATAAATCAGTACATATAATTATAATGAATTAAAAATCACAAGTAATACTTTAATGTTTGAAGTCAAGTACTTAATTACCGGGCTTAAATAAATTAAACAATTAAAATTTATTCATCTTTTTAAATTACAAAAATTTTATTAGTAAAAAAATTTTAATAATAAACTAAACTCAACTTAACAAAACGTTTTTTGAGTGTTGTTTCTTTGAGAGATATTCTGACTCTCTTTGAATAACCAGATCTTGAAGATTCTTCTATATAGAAAATCTTCAAAATATTTAAATTTTATTTTTTAACTTGTCCTCTTAATTAATAAAACTAATAAATAAAATCTCAAAATTTACATAAAAAGTTTGTGAAAATATTGATAATCGTTACTATATGTTATTTTTGTAAGCACTTTTAATACTAGTAATAATTTTATTTTAGATTGACTTTTTTTAATTAAATTTTTTAAAAATAAATTAAAGCAGTAATAATATTTTAGCCCCCAAATGTTTTTAATATATTCAATGAATATATAATTTAATCATTTTATAAAATAATCACTAATTTCAATTGGGAAAAAATTGAATTAGGAATATATTTGAAAATAAAATAAAAACTCTGTTATGATATAAAATTTATGGACATAAATGAAAATAAAATAAAAATTATATTATTATATAAAATTAATAAAACATAAAGGATATAAATGATTGTTTCCTATAGCCCGGTCTAGCCCATCCATAGATCTACCACTGATTATTATTACTAACATTATTTTTATAAGTCAATCCTTCACATTAATATGTATAGAACCAGCATTATATCCAGCTATTAGCTATTTTTATCTCAAACTCATCTATCGCAAATCTCTAAAATGCACTATAAGAAAAATTGTTTAATGTGATTGCTAATATGCCGTCACATAAAGACTTCTATGACGCTTTGTGAGAGGAAAAATCGTTACATACGCAGGCCTCCTAAGGTCCATGTGATCGTGTTTCAGGCGTGACAAATGATTTTTGAGACGGTTAAAACGCTAATTCATTAATTGTGAAAATTATTGAACACTAAGAACATAACAGCAAATTACAATATTATTAATTAGCAGGGGATGATTACAGAGAAAGTGGGATGGGGATTGGGGTCTGTGGGGGAATGTCATCCCTTTTTGTCTTAACAACAGGGATATCCGGATATGTATACCACATTTAGGTAAGATTTATTTTTTTTATTTAAAATTTAAATGTATCTTAATGTTACTGAAATCTTAATGTGTCCGAATGCATATGTCTTAATAATATTTTTGTTTTTTTTTTTTTCGTTTGAATATAAGTAGTAAGTTGTTTATTTTTATAAGCTCAAAACATCTTAATTATAATACTTTTACATTTATGACCTTAAAAATATTATATATACTTGAAGTTTAAATAAATATAAATTTATAATATTTTCTAGTGCAACAGCTTTTATATGTTATAAATGTTTATAAAGTAAGCATTTGATATATAATTTATGAAAAATAATTTTGATAACATTATTTTTTTATAATTTAATATAATATTTATACATAGAAAAGTTATTATCTAATAATAAAAGAATTTGTTTAAAATTCAAATTAAATGTATGTTAAGTATTTAATACCAAGTAAAATTTAAGATAAAGTGAAATACTAATTTAACATCTAATAGCTAGGAATAAGAAAAAAAAAATTCATTTTTCATCAAAACATTTTATCATTCAGATAAAAGTAAAGAAATTTTATATTTTTTATTCAAATGAAAATATCTTACAATAAGACTTCAGATACAAAAATAAACAAGTTAAAATATCAAAATATCTTACATTAAGTCAAATTACGAATTTAGACTTTCTCATTCGTACGCAGCTATTAGATGTTAGATTAGAATTTTACTTTATCTTAAATTTTATTTGGTATTAAATACTTAACATACATTTAATTTAATTTTCTTCAAGACATTTTATCATTCAGATAAAAGTAAGGAAATTTTTTTTTTTTTTATTTAAACAAAAATATCTAACAATAAGACTTCAGATACAAAAACAAATAAGTTAAAATATCAAAATATTTTACATTAAGTCAAATTAAGAATTTAGACGTAAACAAAACAATCACTTAGTACCACACTTAGGAGCATAATTACCTATTTGAAATATTTGTTAAATTTCTTGTAATATTGTTAAATTTTGAATAACTTGATCGAGACGACCCGCCCCATTCCCAGAGGCGATCTATCTTAAGAAACTGAACTCAAATATTAAAAATCATCTTATTAATGAGAATTTTACCGAAATTTCAGCAGAACCTCCCATAAGCATATAACATTTCCAAACCTGCAATTACAACACAAGCACTCCCAAATAATGTATTATATATGGGTGGGTAAATTCGGGTTCGGGTCGGGTTCAGGTCGACCCGATCGGATTTCGGATTAATCGGGTTGGGAGAAATTCAACCCGAATTCAACTCCAAACATGTAATCGGATCAGATCGGATTGGTTATTTTATGTTTGTGAGTATTTTTTTCTTTGAATTTTCAGATCGGATCGGATCAAACCCGATCCGATCCGATCCGATCGGGTTGGCAAAATTTAACCCGATCGGGTTACAAGCTTCATCCGAACCTGAATTTTTCGGTTTACAACTCTCAATTTTCCTCGGCTTACCGTATTAATCTCGTATTAGTAATTTACTAATAAAATCTGAAATTATACTATCCTAAATTTCATAATTTACTAATTTACCCTCAACATCATAAAATTACCAATTTATCCTCAATTCAGATTGTAAAAACATCCTCAAAGCTAGAAATCACGAAATTACCGTCTATACATAAAATTACCAAAATGCCCCTACGGTCAACGTTGACCGAAATTCACCCAACGGCGGTGGGGAAGCTCGGGCTAGACAGTTCTTGTCAGGGTGAGTTCAACGGTGCCGGTGGTAACCTCCCACGCGCAGCGGTGATGCCGGATCGAGCTCGTGAAGCCGCGGCACTTAAGGGTGGTCGGTTGGAGGCAAATCGGCCTCCTCGGTGCCGGTGACTGGTCGGGAATGGAAGATGGTGAGGTGAGGAACCTTTTCTAGCCAGTGGCGTGGCCAAAGACGGTCGGAATAGGAGGCGATCGTCCGTGGAAACCCGAAGAAGTTTCGAGCTTCACCGACAGCGTTTCACACGTTTTGGGCAGCAAGGACAGGTGGGGATGGACGGCCAGCTCATAAGCTTCCGTTTGACACCTTGCTCGGCCGGTGAGGTGGCCGGAAATGAAAGAAAATGGCCGGTCTGGTCGCGGGTTCGGGTTCGGGTCAACTGGTCAAATGGGGCAAACACACACACTCTCTCTCTCTCGGTTTACAAAATCCGAATTTCTTCACCCGGTTTTTTTTTCCCTTTTAAACACAACCACAAAATTTCAACTAGACCCCCTCATGACTATCACTTAGACCCCCTCTTAATTTAATTATTTACATAAATAAATTGTAACAAATGCATATATTACATAGATAATTTTCCATTCCATCTCTTTTACATCTATTTTTAAAACTTTTTAAAATTTTAACTATATTCTTATATAAATCTAGATGATTATCATATTCAAAGAGATTTATGAATTATAGATTAGATTTTGTATTTACTATTATCTGTCTCTCTTGAGATATTGACCAAATTTTTTCTTCTAACATGTCTATATATATGTTTAAACTATCTTTCCAGTTAAGGTACATCACATCTAAGATTTCGCAAGAATGCTTTAGTCTGAATTTAGTATTTTGAATAAAAAAATTTATATAATTGCTGTTGTTATCCATTATGGATGATTTTGTGTCATATTAATAGTTCTACTCTTATCTTGAATTACTTCAAGACTTGTTATGATCGATTCTATTAAAGCTACTGTTAGCCTAAAGGGCTATACATATTGTAATTTTGATGATAACAAACATGTATTTTAAGTAATTCAGTTAATATTGTATTTTACATTATCACTAGTTCTTGAAGGATAATATTTGTTGATGCAGTTTTCCCGCGTCCCTTCAAACAGTGCTAGAATCTTCTGCTCGCGGCTAGCTCGAGCTCGAGCTCGAGTAGGATTGTCTCCTTCTTCCTATTCCTCTGTCTTTTCTAGAACGGAAATCTCCCGGATCTGCGCTCACAGAAAACAATGTCAAGGGTCGCCGGGTGTTGTTCCGGCGAAAACCCTCCGACGATCAAGTCAGTAATCGGGTTGTTCTTTTTGTATCCCTCTTAGTTAGAGAGACCGGAAGAATGGAAAAGATGTATTTTTGCTTTTCTTTCTGGATCAAGGGAATTCCGGAAAAATCTGAAATCCAAGTCAAGAGAAAATGAGTTAGAAGAACCTGTATGAAATCTTGGAACCCTTGCAACTTGCCCATTTGTTTCCTTTTATTCTCTGTTTTTCCCGCCATTTCTCTCTGAGAGCATCCGTTCCCGTCGGCTGGTGTCCGGGTCCCTCGACGACCGAGATTGGCGTAATATTTCCTGGGATGCGCTGCTGTCCCTTAACCCGGTTTACATGGCCAGATCACCATGTCGGGCATGTGCGCAAGGAATGATGACACCGTGGGGGCATGTGCCGGCCATCGGCAACAGTATCACCACCATCCTATATGGAGCCCTGTTCAGGCATCGAAAGGTGTGCGGATTCTTGAGGAAACGGGTCGGACTGTCCCGAGCCGAGTCTTACATTCCATTTGTCCTATAATTGGCGCAGCCCAGTTGTGCTCGAGAACTTGACTGCAGCGAGCAGAAAGGAGAGTTCGGGTCTCGACCAGTCTTCGAGCTCCCCGTCCTTGTCCAGCCTTGGTCGGACCTGATGACCTCGAGCAGGCAAGAGAGCTCGGAGCTCGGGCCGCTCTGAATTCCTCAACCTTAACCAGCTTTGACGTCTAGTGAGATCGTCTTCATGCCAGTGGTCGAGACTTCTGCTCGAGCTGGGTTGACCTCGGGGTATTTTATTCGAGCTAGAAGGGCCTCAAGGAGACCTGCCCGATATTACCCAAACACCAGTCCCCCAGTTTCTAGTCTTTTGAGTGAAATGAGATAAGACTGGAAACTTACTAATGATGGGCCGACTTCCCGGCCTTTTACACTTCCCCATGCCTTCCAGCTGTAACACGCCATCATTTCGCATTTAATGCCTTCCCAGCCGTGCGTTTGAAATTTGAAGCGACGTTACCCGAAAGGTCGTGTCCGTCAAAACACACGCCGCCAGTTGAAGAGACGCGTCCTCCTCTTTAAAAACCCCCAACTTCTTCACCGTTCCCTCTATTTGCTCATTTTCGTTCAAACCCAAAATTAATCTGCTCTCCACCATCTACACATCTTCTTCTTTCCGTCAGGGCAACTTCCGGCCAACCACACTCCTCTCGCGCTCGTGCACAAGCCCTTCTTCTATTTCCCCGCCATTCTGCTTTCTTCCTCTATCGAACTCGGTTTCAGTTTGGGTAGTCTATATCCTTAGGAGAAAAATGCCAAACCCCCAACAAGCCTGTAGGATGTTGCCAGAGGATTCATCCTCCTCTAGTGAAGCACAACCCTTTAGTGTAATTCCCGTGAGGGATTCTAGTTCAGAGGGGGAATTACCCGCGGCAGAGGCCCAGCCGCGTCGAGGGGAAAGGGCCAGTCAAAGGTCCGAGAGTGGGGGATACCCCATTGACCATATGAGATATGAGACCACCCCTTCAAATTTAGATAGGCTTAGGCAAACTTGCCACATACCTGAAAGTGTGGACTTAAGGTTGCCGGGCAGGGGCGAGATCCCCAGCCGGACCCCCAAGGCTACATGACCTTCCACTTGGAGTGTTTTAAATGGGGGGTCAGGCTGACTCTCCAGCCTTACTTTGCCCGGGTTTTGTCCAGGTTCTGTCTGGCCCCGGGGCAATTGAACCCAAATGGGTGGAGGGTCCTTTCCGGACTCTTTGTGTTGTGGAAGCGCTACGACTGGTGAACCCTCAGAGGAAATCAAGCACCTTTACCAGTTGAAGTGCAACCCGAAAGATGCTGGTTGGTATTATCTTACCTCCAGCCTGAAGGGTAAAAAGCCCATCACTGATCTCCCAACCTCTGGTGGCAACTGGAAGAGCAAATTCTTCTTCGTTAGGGAGAATGGGGCAAGCAGCACCTCTCAATGAGGGGTCCCTCCAGCCCACTGCATTTTGCACTCCGTGTCGCTTATCCGCCTCGTGAATTTTTTACTTTTAGTTTTCCTGCTTGCATCTGTTCTCATTATTTTGCCTTGGTTGTTTCTGCAGTCTCCTGGGTGCTTCTTATTCAATCGGGGGAGAGCTTCGAGCACACGTGCAGACCGCACATACAAACGCGAGCTCGTGGAGGGAGCTGCTGACACCCCAAAATTTTTTGGAGTCCAATTTAATACCAAGTGAAGACATGACTGGGGTTCGTGAGATGCTACACCGACGCGTAGGGACAGCCGAAGGTGCGGGAACTTCAAAAAAAACTCGAGCAAAAGCGGATGCTCCACCTCTTCCTGCTCGGACTGCCCCCTCTGCTCAGCAGGCAGGACGAGCAGAAGTGGGTCCTCCAGGTCGACGAGCGAGGACCGCGGCTCCAGCTCGCCCTTGAGCTGATGATGTACAGGAGCAGGGTCAAACTGGTCGCACGGAGCCTTACCTGAGGATTTTCAGCGAGGAGCTGGACGATAGGTTCCTTAATGGGCTGGATGCCTTTGACGCTGACGAGGGGGTCCCTCCAGCGAGGAGCTGGACGATAGGTTCCTTAAGGAACTTCAAGCGAAGATTCAGAGCTTAGAGCGGGGCATGGGCGAGCTGAAAGAAGAGAATACAAAGCTTCAATAGGAGAACTCAACTTTTGCAAAGAGGACAGCGGTGGCTGACTCTAAGGTCTCTCAGTTCGAGAGGGAGCTGATTGTCATCCGTGAGGAGCTGATCGATGCTCAGAAGGACTTGGACACTCAGAAATCTTTCTTCGAGCAGACCCTAGAGGGGGAGACCTCTCGTCTCCAAGGGCAGATTGATGCCTTAAAAGTCCAACTCGCCAAGGAGTACAACAGTGGGGTGGACTTCAGCTATGACTGCCTCGTGTATGCCTTGAGCAAAGTACACCCCGAGGTCGACCTATCTAAGGTCCAAGAGGGTGTAATCGAGTACTTACGCATCCACGAGGCCCCGGTTCAAGGGTCTGAGGCTTCTCTTTTCGAGCCCCGAACTGATGACAGGGAGCTCGCTCCTCCTCCTGCTGCTGTTGTTTCTCCTACTGCTGCTGCCGCTCCAGATGCTGTTCCTCCTGCTGTTGTTCCTCCTACTGCTGCTGCCGCTCCTGATGCCCCACCTGCCGCTCCTAATGTTTAAACTTGGACTCTTTCTCTTCTCTTTTTTTTTTTTTTTACTCTTGTACATGTAATAATTCCAGTAAATAAAAAATATGCATTTGAGTAACTATTGTATGTGGAAGCTTGTGTTTTACATTTGTGAGATCATCTTTGTGTGCTTAGTTAAGGAGAAATATTTATAAGTGTTGGGCTCTTCTTTTGCTTTCTGCCAAAGCGTAATACTGTTTAACTCATGCGTGGTAGAGTTTTGCTCTAAATTAGGCTGAAAGCCTTATGTTTATCTTGTGAGCTCGGTTTACTTGGCTCAGCATTTTGCCTATGGTCTGTGACCTTTATTTTGCGAGCCTGTTCAGCTCGGTTATTGCTCGAATTTTAATTATGTAACCTTCTCACGCTTTTCTTGCTCGAGCCTACAATTGGCTTTTGCTGGACTCCGTCCCACCTAAGACTTAGGCTTTGGGACTTTTGGCCTTAGCATTTTTCATGAGCTTCTTCTGCTCAGGCCTGCAATTGACCCTCGCTAGGCACCGTCCCGCCTAAGACTTAGGCTTTGGGACTTCTGGCCATAGCGTTCTTCGTGAGCTTCTTCTGCTCGGGCCTGCAATTGACCCTCGCTAGGCACCGTCCCGCCTAATACTTAGGCTTTGGGACTTCTGGCCATAGCGTTCTTCGCGAGCTTCTTCTGCTCGGGCCTGCAATTGACCGTCGCTAGGCATCGTCCCGCTTAAGACTTAGGCTTTGGGACTTCTGGCCATAGCATTCTTCGCGAGTTTCTTCTGCTAGGGCCTGTAATTGACCCTCGCTAGGCACCGTCCCGCCTAAGACTTAGGCTTTAAGACTTCTGGCCATAGCGTTCTTCGCGAGCTTCTTTTTCTCGGGCCTGCAATTGACCCTCGCTAGGCACCGTCCCGCCTAAAACTTAGGATTTGGGACTTCCGACTTTAGCGTTCTTCGCGAGCTTGTTCTGTTCGGGCCTGCAATTGACCATCGATAGGCACCGTCCCGCCTAAGACTTAGGCTTTGGGACTTCTGGCCATAAGCGTTCTTCGCGAGCTTCTTCTGCTCGGGCCTGCAATTAACCCTAGCTAGGCACCGTCCCGCCTAAGACTTAGGCTTTAGGACTTCTGACCATTGCATTCTTCGCGAGCTTCTTCTGCTCGGGCCTGCAATTGACCCTCGCTAGGCACCGTCCCGCCTAAAACTTAGGCCTTGGGACTTCCGGCCTTAGCGTTCTTCGCGAGCTTCTTCTGCTCGGGCCTGCAATTGACCCTCGCTAGGCACCGTCCCGCCTAAGACTTAGGCTTTTGGACTTCTGGCCATAGCGTTCTTCACGAGCTGCTTGGCTTCAACTCGAATTTAAATTACAAGTGTTTTTCATACTTTTACACGCATTTGAGTTTTTACATATCCTCATTTTGGGAAGGAATCCTACATTAACACTCATAATACAAGGAGACTTACTGGAAATATTTCATCAGGAGTTGTGCGTTCCACGGTCTCTTGACCTCCCGTCCATCTGGATGAGCTAGCTGGTATGCTCCTAGTCCTGCTAATTGAGTGACTCGATAAGGGCCTTCCCAATTTTGCCCTAGTACACCTTGCCTTGGGTCCTTCGTGCTCTGGTTGACTCTTCTGACTACCCAATCACCCACCTGAAACCGGCGAATGTGCACATTTCGGTTGTAATAACGAGCCATTCTTTGTTGATATTCTGCGATCTTAGCAGTGACCCTTTCTCTCTTCTCTTCCAGCAAGTCCAGACCTGCATACATCTGCTCGCTGTTTTGCTCCTCATTGAAGTGTTCCGTCTGATGCGTCCCCATTCCTATCTCAGCCGAAACCACTGCTTCGTACCCAAACGCCAAGGAGAACGGGGTCTCTCTAGTGGCCGTTTTGTGTGTGGTTCTGTAAGCCCATAAGACACCAGGCAGCTCGTTCACCCAGGCTTCTTTTTGCTCGCCCAGTCTGGTCTTCAGGAGGGGTTTTATAGTTTTGTTCGCGGCCTCTACTTGTCCATTGGCTTATGGGTGTGAGGGAGAGCAAAATTTTAACTCTATCCCCAGATTTCGGCAGAAGTCTCTGAATTTGCCGCTGTCAAATTGTCTCCCATTGTCTATGACCAATGCATGAGGAATCTCATACCTGCAAATCACATTCTTCCAGATGAAGTCAGTGGTTTTACCTTCCGTAATGCTGCTCAAGGCTCCCACTTCGACCCATTTGGTAAAATAATCGATTGCGACTATGGCATGGGTAGCAGACGTTTTCCCCTTTGGCAGTGGCCCGATCAAGTCAATTCCCCATTGAGCAAACGGCCATGGTGAGTTCATCACCGTAAGGTTCTCCGAAGGCTGAGTTAAGCAGTTGGCAAAACTCTGGCAACTTTTGCAACTTCTGGTTTTCTCCTGAGCATCTTAGTGCATGCGGGGCCAAAAATATCCCTGCCTCAAGGCCTTGAAAGCCAAGGACCTCGCGCCAGATTGATTTCCGCAGATTCCTTCGTGTATCTCTCGGAGGACATAATCAGCCTTCTCCTGATCTAAGACCCCGTCGATGAGAGTGTACCTGGCCGCTTTGGACCTCAACTTCCTTGCCTACTTCTTATCAGCCGGCACTGTCCCTTCCTTGAGGTAAGAAACGATCGGCTCCATCCAGGTGTTGCTCGTCGATAAGCTCATCACCTCATCCTCCTGCTCGCTGCTCGAGCAGGTCTTCATTTCCAAAGGGATAGACTTTGGTAATTTGGGATCCGATGCGGTTGCCATGCGAGCTATCATATCTGCTCAAAAATTCTTCCCTCTTGGGATTTGTTCCACCTCGATAGCTAGGAAACTCCTCATTAACTGCTTCACCTTCTGAAGGTAAGCCTCCATCTTTTCCCCCTTTGCCTAGAAGCTCTCGTCGAGGTGGTTCATTACCAGCTGCGAGTCTGTTCGAAGCTTTACCTCCTCTACTTTTACTACCGAGGCGAGCTTCAATCCCGCTTATTACGACTCAGTACTCGACTGATTATTGGTAACTTCAATTCTAATTTCACAACGATATTGCACCTCCGTCCTTCAGGACTTAGGAGCACAACTCCCGCCTCGCCTCGATTTCCACATGATCCATCTATCGTGACTATCCATGTATTGGTCGAGGTCCGGGAATCGGTGGGGCTCACTCTCTGCTGCTCATCCTCTGCAGTGCACTCGACCACGAAGTCGACTAAAGACTATACTTTTATGGTCGCCGGGGTTGGTAATTAATGTCGAACTCGCTTAGCTCCACTCGATCGTTTTACCAACCTTCCGTAAGTCTCGAGCTTGTCATGAGTTTGCTCGAGGGTCTGGTTTGTTAAAACCACCACTGAATGTGCTCGAAAATAAGGCCTCAGCTTCGGTCACTGTGACCAAGGCCAATGCCCATTTCTCCATCGATGGATATCGAGTCTCGCCCAAAGAAAGCTCGCTCGTGTAATAAACAGGTCATCTGCACTCGACTCCTCCCTTACCGAATCGAACTTGTTGCCCATTGGGACACAGCTAAGTATAGAAACAGTACCTCTCCTACTCGAGGTGTCGACAGTAACGGAGCTTTTAATAAGTATTCTTTCAACTGCTGGAACGCCAGTTCGCATTCTGGCGTCCACTTTGTCTTCCGGCCTTTCTTCATTTCCTGAAAGAAGACTCGGCATTTATCCGTGGCTCGAGATACGAACCCGCTGAGGGATGCCAATTCTACGGCCGGACTTTGTATCTCCTCGAGGCTACTGGGGACCTCATTTCCACCATCGCTCTTATCTTCTCCGGATTGGCCTCGATCCCCTGCGGATCGACCACGAAGCCTAAGAATTTTCCTGAACCCACTCCAAAAGCACATTTCTCTGGGTTTAGCTTCATCCGGTACTTTCTTAAGAGTGCGAAGGTCTCCTCCAAATGCCTTACATGCTCCTCCGCGTCTTTAGACTTGGTGATCATGTCGTCCACATATACCTCCATCGTCCGACCGATTAATGGCTTGAAGACCTTGTTCACCAGCCTCTGATACGTTGCCCCTGCATTCTTCAGACCGAAGGGCATGACCTTGTAGCAGTACAGCCCCTGATTAGTGATGAAGGCTATGCACTCCTCATCTGATCGGTGCATAGGAATTTGGTTATATCCTGAGAATGCATCCATAAAACTAAACAGCCCGTGCCCCGCCGTAGAATCCACCAGTTGGTCTATCTTTAGTAGCGGAAAGCTATCTTTTGGGCAGGCCTTGTTCACATCTGTGAAGTCCACACACATTCTCTATTTCCCACTTGCCTTCTTCACCAGCACTACATTCGAGATCCACTCGGGGTAGGAAACCTCCCTTATGAATCCTGCTCTCAGCAGCTTTTCCACCTCGCAGTTGATGGCTTCATACCTCTCCTGGTTGACACATCTCCTTTTCTGCCTCAGTGGCTTAGCATCTCTCCGTATTGCCAGCCTGTGACACGCCACTTCTGGGTCAATCCCAGGCATATCCTCATGCGTCCATGCGAACACATCCACGTGTGCTCGCAGACACTCCACTAACTTTTCCTTCAACTGCTCGTTAATGCCCGAGCCGATTCGGATTTTCTTCTCAGGGTCGTCTGCTCTCACCTCGACCTCCTCCAACTTCTCAGCCGGCTCTTGCCTTCCATTCCTTGATTCCTCCCTTGAGTCCAGCGAGGTTATCTACATGGTTTCTTTGGCCGCTACAGCGTAGCAACTCCTCGCCACCCTCTGGCTGCCTTTCACGACCCTTACAGCCCCATTTACTCGATACTTTAGGGCCAAGTAATGGGTGGATAGCACGCACTGGCTGATCATCATAAACGGCCTCCCTAGAATTGCTTAGTATGGGTTGGCTTCATCTACCACCACGAAATCCAGCATCATGTTCTTCTCAAAAGGCCTCGAGCCCATGGTTACTACCAGCTTGATGATTCCCAGAGGTATTAGCTTTCCTCCCCCGAATCCTTTTAAGGAAGTGCTCGTCTGCTCGAACGGGAGCGTTCCCACAGCTGGACTCCGGGACATCATTACACGCTTTTCTCTGTCCCTCCCTGAGTTCTTGCAATAGGGAGGTCAGAGTCTCCATCTGTTTCTCCATGCGATCCATTCTTTCCTGGATCTCCCTATTCTGGGCCTCATTGGCCGCTTCTCTCAAAGTTACCGATTCTTCTGGACTCACTCCTCTTCGGCTGTTTCCTCTCATCGTTGCGTTGTGTATCTTGAACATATTAGGAAATCAGGCTTTTTGTGCCGATCCCCACAGATGGCGCCAAAAATGTTGATGCAATTTTCCCGCGTCCCTTCAAACAGTGCTAGAATCTTCTACTAGCGGCTAGCTCGAGCTCGAGCAGGATTGTCTCCTTCTTCCTATTCCTCTGTCTTTTCTAGAACGGAAATCTCCCGGATCTGTGCTCACAGAAAACAATGTCAGGGGTCGCCGGGTGTTGTTCTAGCGAAAACCCTCCGACGATCAAGTCAGTAATCGGGTTGTTCTTTTTGTATCCCTCTTAGTTAGAGAGACCGGAAGAATGGAAAAGATTTATTTTTGCTTTTCTTTCTGGATCAAGGGAATTCCGGAAAAATCTGAAATCAAAGTTAAGAGAAAATGAGAGTTAGAAGAACCTGTATGAAATCTTGGAACCCTTGCAACTTGCCCATTCGTTTCCTTTTATTCTCTGTTTTTCCCGCCATTTCTCTCTGAGAGCATCCGTTCCCGCGTCAGTGGTGTCTGGGTCCCTCTGACAGCCGAGATTGGCGTAATATTCCCTGGGGATGCTCGGCTATCCCCTTAACCCGGTTTACATGGCCAGATCACCATGTCGGGCATGTGCGCAAGGAATGATGACACCGTGGGGGCATGTGCCAGCTATCGGCAACAGTACCACCACCATCCCTTGTGGGGCCCTGTTCAGGCATCGAAAGGTGTGCGGAATCTTGAGGAAACGGGTCGGACTGTCCCGAGCCGGGTCTTACATTCCATTTGTCCTATAATTGGCGCAGCCCAGTTGTGCTCGAGAACTGGACTGCAACGAGCAGAAAGGAGAGTTCGGGTCTCAATCAGTCTTCGAGCTCCCCGTCCTTGTCCAGCCTTGGTCGGACCTGATGACCTCGAGCAGGCAAGAGAGCTCGGAGCTCGGGCCGCTCTGAATTCCTCGACCTTAACCAGCTTTGACGTCTAGTGAGATCGTCTTCGTGCCAGTGGTCGGGACTTCTGCTCAAGCTGGGTCGACCTCGGGGTATTTTATTCGAGCTAGAAGGGCCTCGAGGAGACCTGCCAGATATTACCCAAACAATATTTATGCAATTGAATTAAATGAAGTCGAACTCATTCAGCGGACAACAACTCGATCAATAATGAAAGTTTGCTTAAAGGAGTTATTATTACTACAATTCTTGTAAAGCCGATATGATTTCATATATGTATGGTTTAACATTTAAGAAGTTCAAAGTATTTATTTTATAAGAAATCATTTTTCATAAAGTAAAGGTTTTATATTTATAAGACAAGTATTTTATGATTTGAGTATTTTTCAAATTTTAGATTAAATTGAAAAAGTTTTGATAACTTTGAATTTAATAAGCATTCGATTAAAATTTTAAAAAGGGTCTTTTAAAAATTTTTATAACGTTTTAGGATAAAGCATAATTTCAGAAAATTTTGGGAATAAGAGTATTATTTAGAAATTCTAAATATGGACCTATTTGAATAATTATATGATATTTGGGAATAATTATCAAAAGCTTTGAGCTAAACTATAATTTTTGAAACAATATTACTGTAGTAAAATTCAAATAAAACGGTAACTTTACTGTAACAAACAGTTAGCCGGTTAAATTAAGCGACGAACTGCTTTCTTGTGGGTTTTGTTCTATAACAGCTATATTTTGAGTCTAAACTATATAAACTCAAATCCAATCCATTTTTATGAATTGACACAATAAAAAATAAGATTATACAATATATTTTGAGCTTTCATTTCACAACTCATCATATATCAAATCTATATTGTACAATCATTTGTATATCTACTCTAAAGAGAGTTTTTTTTTTTGTAATCCTTAAAATCTTTGTAAAAGTTGTGAGTGTGTAAGTGTGAGATATATTGGGTGAAGAGATTGAGAGATAATCTCTTAGTATAAATGTTTATTGACACCTTGGAAGTCAATTATAAGATCTTGAACCTTGGAAGGCTTAAATAGTAAAATTCTCAAGTCCGATGTGCTTGGAGGTGTGGACGTAAATGGGGATTGCCGAACCATGTAAAAATCATTATGTTTACTTTCTCTTCTCTTACTCTTTTATTTTGAGAATTGTAAAATTTTTTATTCCATTAAGACATTAGAATATATTGTTGTGTGTTTTAACATATATTTCAACTATCTTATTTTCTTCTTCAAAAGCATCAAATATTTCATATTCATCTTCAAAGTTTATTATTTTCATATTTCTATACAAAAGTTTTTTGAGATTTAAATGATCTTTAATCATAGAAATTGCATAGATAATTTGGTATTCTTGACTAAAATATAAATTATTAATAGCATCTATAAACTTAATAATTGGTCTTTTCATGTTTTATCAATTTGAGTTACTCTTATCACTTCCTATCTTATAACGCTCCAGAAAATAATCAAAGCCCGACATGCTTCCGTTTGTTGCTAAACTTTACGAAGAAAGTTTAGAATTACTAACCAATGTATTATCTCTCGAAATTTTGAGACAAATTCACTAATTGCCTCCAACCGTAGAGAGGTCCATGATTAGCACCGCCATAACTCCATATGTCTTATAAGACTATTCCACACGACCTTATGCAACACACTGCTTTATGGCCTAATAGGATTTTTCTGAGAGCTTTCTTAGCAATCATCTTTAGAAGAGCGCTTAGTAACTCTAATTCTTCTTCGTTTGGCACAAATATCGGCATATAAGATTCTTTAAAGTATATAAGATATATAAAGATAATAATTTCACTCAAAAAGAGTTTTTATTTATTTTAAAACTGAATGTTTACAAGGAAAATACAAGTGAGAGATTAGGGCTGAGATGAGATCCAATGCCCTATCCCTCTTACATCTTTCTATTTATAGACTTAAAGAGATAAAATTATCTCTTCTTACATGACATTTGTTAACGTAGATACTAGATTTTCTAGAGATAAAGTGACCTCTCTCATTTTATCTGTTGCTATTTTCTTTTTCCATGTGGCAGACAACTCTTTTACTTGAGATAAGGATTCTGATTAGCATTGTGCTTTTTCTCTTAGTTCTTTCTCTGAATTATTGATGCTCTTAGCATCTTTTATCTTTTGAAGTAGTCCATGTTCAGCCATATTTCTATTATTAATTCTTCATCCATTGACATATCCTCTCCATTGGACTCTTCTTTGAATTTTTCTTAGCAAAAGTCACATGATGATTAATATTTTAAGTTTTTATAATTAATAATTTTAGGACAGCTGCGCCCAAACAGCCCCTTGATCTAACTAGCTAACTTTTGAATTAATATTTTAGGTTTTTATAATTAATGAAGGTATTAACTAGTCTCATGTATCTTTTCTGTTAATTGTTTAGTATACTAAATTTGTTCCCTTTATGTTTGGTTGATTCATTGTTATCCTTATCTTCTTCTTCTTCGAAAATAAGATATTTTTTTCATAATAAGAAAGTTTTATTCTAGCATGAAAAGTAAAGAGGACTTGGATAATTGTGCTTCATGCATGTATGTGATTAGGGAAGCTTAGGTTACATTTCACGTAACATACAACTTCAAGGGTAAAATATCAAATGACACCCTTAAATAATTGACCAATAATGGAAATAATAGAGTTAAAAGAAATACTATTAAGCTTAAAAGAAGAAACAAAAGAACTAAAACAAGAATTAGAAAATTAAAAATAGAAATAACACTTATGCAAGTGAGTAAGAAAAAGAGTAAAAAATTAGAGAGATATAAAACAATGAAATCTGATTTATTTAAAAAACCTGAAATAGACCTTTCAAAGCCAGGGAGTTTTGATAAATGGTTTATGAGTAATAAATATCCAAAAATAAAAAAAAAAAGATACTGAAAATCTAAAAGAAGAATTTGAAGAAAAAATAGATAAAGGAAAGGAAAAAATAGAAATTAACAAAGAAAGTAGTTCAGAATAATGGATAAAGAAATAAAAGAGCTTACAAAAATCTTTTCTGAAATAAATTTAAGTGATTTAGAAGACTGTAAAAAAAATATAAAATAAAAATGAATATAAGCGGTGGACCAGAAATGAAACCAAATATACCAGAACCTAGTACTTCTTTTAACCAAAATAATAAATGCAGGAGGTATAAACCTTTCTATGAACATATACCACCAAGTAGAAATCAGTCTTGGAATTCAGATTATAGCCCTAAAGATAGTGAATTATTACAGATAAGTAATGCAGGAGCATTTTTAGATTTATATTATAGAAAAGATCAACAAAAACTTTAGTAAATCGGGGAATATAAATGAGATTATTTTTTTATGTATAATGGACATAAAGATGATTGGAATGTAGAAACAGAAGACCAAAAATAACTATATTTACCGAAATATTAATAGCAAGTTTTGTAGGAAATCTTTTCAGTTGGTGGCAAGGATTATCCTTTAATATAAAAGAATTAATAATAATGGCAACTAAATCAGGATTTTTAAGAAGTAAAGAATAAGGAATAGAAATATGGACGGAAAATAGAGAACAATAATTAAAAGATGAAAAATTGGGAAATATGTTAAAATTAATAAACTTAAACATATGCAACATGTGTTATGTAAAAGAATACACTTGTGAATTTAGTAAATATTATTATGCCCAATATTATAGTAATGAAGATCAAAGTATATATCTTAATTTATACTATTCAAAACTACCAGCTCCTTGGAGCACATACTTTGTAAATGAATATGACAAATATAAAGCAATAAATGCTATACCTGAAACATTAAGATGAAGAATTAGACTTTTAAATCAAAGATTAAGTGAAATATGTATGCAGAGAAATATAATTAAAAGAAGTAGAGCAATTGGAGACATATGTTGTCACAAGACAGAAATGCCAACTCAATGAGGATGTCAAACCCCGTATAAAAGACATAAGATATATATAACAAATCGAAAAGGAAAAAGTATAAAAAATATAAACATTTCAAGAAAAAATATACTAAGCCTCATAGAAAATTCTACAAAAGAAAATATAAAAAACCAAAGGAAGCAATTTGATAAAAATAAATGTAAATGCAAGAATTGTGGAAAAATAGGACATTTAAGTACAGAATGTACAAAAAAGAAAGTCAAAATTTTGGAAAAATAATTTAATAATATAAAAGATGAATTAGAACTAATAAGTGATTTATCCGAATACGAAGGAAGAGAAGTATACATGTCAGAAGAAAATACAACTGATGAATCAAAATAAAGAAAAAAAAGTTAGCAATACAGTAAAAGAAAATGAAGAAATATATGAAACAGAAAAAGAAGAGAATGTTAATAGATATAGTCTAGTCTCAACATTTGATAAAATAGATATAATAAACTCTTAAAAATAAAATTAGAAAGACTAGACTATGGAATGCTATATAAACTTAGAGACATATTTAAAAGAAAGAAAATAATATTACATGAATACTATGAATAAGAAAAAGCAATAACAATAACCCAAGTTGAAGGAAATATAAGATTAAGTTTAAAAAATAAAAGAACAATTGACTTAGCACTTAGAAAAATAAAAAAAGGATTCAATTAGAGAAAAAAATACAATATGTTTATTTAGCAGAAATCCAAATCTTAGTTAAATCCTTCTTTAAAGAAGGAATAGGTAGTCCAATAATATTGTTATTACATAATCAATGATTTAATGATCCAATGGTAGGATATTTAGGAACAATAGAAGGAAATATATGCTATACTAAATTATTATTTACATGTCATCCGAATTATTGTGTTCATATAAAAGATAAAAACATAGACGAAACATTAAGCGTTCATTTTAAACTATTAAAAGATAATTTAATGAAAGAATGAAATAAGTTAATGACATTCCATTATTAAGCTCTATATAGTTTTTGTAATTCAAATTATGGAGAAATATATAGTGATAAACTATTAATAGAAATTAATAAAGAATGCGAAGATATAACTACCTTGAATGAACTAATGGTACAGGATATTAAAATACTTATAAATTATAGCTTATGTATTGAATAATCCCGCCCGTTTCATGTTTGGCGTCAATGTTGCATGTTTGACGTAGATAGTTACATGTTTGATGAAAAAAGTTACGTGTCTTCATGGTCCCTACATTTGACCTTAGCCATTGCATGTTCGACCTCAATTGTTGCATGTTTGACATGACTTTTTTAATGTAAATTATATGTTGCATGTTTCACGTCAGTTGTTCCATATTTGACCTGGGCGGCTACATGTTTCACATCAACTATTTCATGTCTTGAATAACGCCAAAAAAACTAAAGAAAATTCTTGAATATTTCTGCCAATTTCATGTTTGACATATGTGTTGCATGTTTGACGTAGATAGTTGCATGTTTAAGTAGTTCTCATCTTTAACCTTAGTTGTTGCATGTTTGATGTTTCTTTTTTAAATATAAATTGTATTTTGCATGTTTCTGTAACATATGAATTTATTTTATTTATTTATATAAATAATTAAATTAAGAGGGGGTCTATATGTTAATCATGAGGGGGTGTAGTTGATATTTTACGGGTGTATTTAAAAGAAAAACCGGGTGAATTTGTAGCAAACCGAGAGAGAGAGAGAGAGAGAGAGAGGAGAGTGTTTGACTCGTTTGACCTGACCCAAACCAGCGAATTTGACCCGACCGTAACTCCTTATTCCGACCACCCCACTGAACGAGCTTGGTATCAAATCGAAGCTTACGAGACAGAGAACATCCCCCTGCCATCCCCACCGACCAGAAACATCAAGAACACTCCGAACAGGAGCGCGAAGCTCGCGCACAAACCCGTCACGATTTGGCCTTGTTTTCGCCGGATTTTGGCGACGCCACCACCGAAGAGGTCGTTTTGCCACCAATCGACCAGCCACCGCCGCGCGTGGGAGGCCACCACCGGCACCGTTGAACTCACCTCGTTGAGAAGTGTCCAATCTGAGCTTCCCCACAACCGTTGGGTGAAATCCGGTCAACGTTGGCCATAGGGCATTTTGGTAATTTCTTGTTTAAAATGTAATTTCGTAATTTCCAGCTTTGAGGATGTTTTTACAATCTGAATTGAGGGTAAATTGGTAATTTTATGATGTTGAGGATAAATTAGTAATTATGAAATGGAGGGTAGTATAATTTTGGATTATATTAGTAAATTACGAATACGAGATTAATACGGTAAGCCGGGAAAATTGAGAGTTGTAATGTTATAACGAATATTTATTTTAAGCGTTATTTTTGCGAGATTAGTTCGAATTATAAATATGGGAAGTAATTATATCATTTCTGTAAAATAGGTGGATCTACGGACGAGAATCTACCTGCGGACGTGGGTGATAGCCGAGTCTGAATTTGTCACTGTGAGTGGAATATATTAAAATTATTTGATTTTTATATAGTAAAGCTTGTTCGTGAAATGAATATTTAAATTGTTTTCATTTAATGGTTCTTCGAAATAAATCTTTATTCCGTATAAATATTTCGTTAAATTATATTTATTCATTTATGCTCCGTATCGATTTTAAATTGATAAAAGAGATTATTGATTTTCGAGCATAAATTAAAGTGTATTTATATGGATTTCAAGCATGATTTAAAGTGTATATATGATGATTTTGAGTATGATTTAAAGAGTAATTATACAAGTGTATATATTTTTACATGAAAATATTTGTTTGAGAAAAGTAATTATACAAGTGATGCACTTATTTTTGTAAGTATTTCATGTTTCAAAAACTACTATCCACTCACTGAGCTCACTGAGTTTTATACTCATTCTATTTTATTATATTTCCCCCATAGAGATTACTGGTACAATGATTAACCGAAGCGATTGTACATAGTTGGAGTCATTTGGGCCACTGAGGTTGTTTGAGGCTATAGACTAATTATTTTCTTTTGGTTAATGTATAATTATCATGTTTTGGAATTATATTAGGGATGTGATATAAGAATAAACAAACATGTGTAATATTGGATATGTTACCGGATGAGATTGGGTGATGTAGTTGATGTATAATACATTATTTGGGAGTGCTTGTGTTCTAATTGCAGGTTTGGGAATGTTATATGTTTAGGGGAGGTTCTGCCGAAATTTCGGTAGAATTCTCATTAATACGATAATTTTTAATATTTGAGTTCAGTTTCTTAAGATAGGCCACCTCTGGAGATGGGGCGGGTCGTCTCAGTTGGTATCAGAGCATGGTTTTAGATTCTGTAGACTTTACTTATTTAGGAAGAATAAGTTTATAATTTTTATAAGAAGGAATTCATAGTGGTAGTGGTAGACGTGGCCGCGTACAATCAGTAGCTGGGTTAACTTCTAGTGTTGTACCTGACGGGGCAAGTGAACCTGTAGAATCTTCGACACATGGGGCTGCACAACAAGCTCCAGAAAATGCTCCAAATATTTAGCATTCATTTGATCGGCTAGCTCAGATTATGACTACAGCCATTTAGAATCAAGCTCAATCACAGGCTGGTAGTTCTAACACCATAGAGCGTGTAAAAAGCTTAGGAGGGAAAAGCTTTTATGGTACTGGAGAGCCACCTGAGGCCGAGTCGTGGCTTGTCAAGCTAGAGCATATTTTTGAAGTGATGAAGTGCTCAGCGGAGGATATGTTAACATTTTCCACTTTTCTACTTGAGGATAGAGCTTATCACTGGTGGCAGACTGTGGAAAGTCGATATCATGGGCATGCCGACATTACTTGGGACATATTCCGTAAGGAATTTTATGCTCATTATTTTCCAGTGGTGTATCAAGACATCAAACGCAGTGAGTTCCTTCGATTAGTCCAGGGCTCGATGACAGCGGAAGAGTATGAGACGAAGTTTATGGATCTTTCTCGATTTGCTACGGCTGTGGTGAGTGATGAGAGAGAGAGATGTAGGCGATTCGAAGAGGGTCTTCAATTTGAGATTCACACTGTTGTAACTGCATCGAGATACACAGAGTTTGCAGAGGTAGTTGAAGCAGCCAGGAGGGTTGAGCACAGTATTGCGGAAGGACGTAAACTTCAAGCATTGAAGCAGAAACGGAGCCACAGCTGGACGGATAGTGGTTCTAGTAGTAGACCACCTAAGCGAGGGAGCATTGCTGCGGGATATTTTGAGGGCACTCAAAGGAGTCATGGTATAAGCATCAGGGGAGACCCTTAATGTCAGGAGTCAGGGACAGTATGATAGGAGTAAAGAGGCATATCGTGATGATCGTTCTAGGGGTGCTCAGCTTAATTTTTGCCATGTATCTGGTAAGAACCATCAAGGACAGTGTCGTGTTGGAGAGAAAGTTTGTTATCGTTGTGGTCAGCCTGGACACGTCAAGAGATTCTGTCCTACTTTATCTGAGGGTGACAATCCTGCACGAGGGACATCCTCTCAGTATCAACCTTACCTTAGACAAACTCAGGGCCAGAGAGGTGTGCAGATATGTGATTCTACATCGACTGGTAAAAGTCAGACGATTGCTTCAGCTCAGAGAAGTCAGCCTGGTCGACCTCATACTCAGGCTCGAGTTTTTGCTTTGACACAACAGGAGGCACGTGCTACACCAGATGTTATTATAGGTATATTATCTATCTTTGGCTATGAAGCACATATTCTCATTGATCTTGGATCTACATATTCTTTTGTTTCCCGTACATTTGCTAAACATGTAAAGCGAGAGCCTGAACTACTAGATTGTGAATTAATTGTTAGTACATTTATGGGAGAGTCACTTCTTGCCAAGAGTGTGTATCAGAATTGAGTTATCAGAATGGATGAGCAGGAATTTGAGGTGAATTTGATTGTTATTGATATTCGAGATTTCGATGTTATCTTGGGTCTGGATTGGCTTGAATCTCATTATGCTACAGTGAATTGTTTCAAGAAGGAAGTTTGGTTTAATAAGCCAGAGAAAACTGTGGTGAAATTTTGTGGGGAACGCAAAATTTTACCCTCATGTGTCATTAATTAGAAAGGGATGCTCAGTTTACTTAGCATATATGGTGGACACAAAAGTTCAAGAGTCGAAATTGGAGGATATTCTAGTAGTCCAAGAGTTCCCATATGTATTTCCGGATGAACTGCCGGGGATGCCACCTGATAGAGAGATTGAGCTTTCCATCGACTTAGTTCCTAGAACATCGCCCGTAGCTATGGCACCGTACAGGATGGCTCCAGTAGAATTTAAGGAACTTAAGGTTCAACTATAGGAATTAGTGGATAAAGAGTTTATTAGGCCTAGTATTTCTCCTTGGGTAGCTCCAGTTTTGTTTGTTAAAAAGAAGGACGGTACTCTCAGACTTTGCATTGACTATCGGCAGTTGAACAAGGTTACAATAAGTATCCACTTGTGCGTATTGATGACTTGTTTGACCAACTTCAGGGGGCTAACGTATTTACCTCAGCACCAATTCTTACACTTCCATCGGGAAAGAAGGGTTTGTGGTATACAGTGATGCTTCTAGAAAAGGATTGGGTTGTGTGCTAATGCAACATGGGAAAGTAATAGCTTATGCTTCTAAACAACTTAAGAAGCATGAGCAAAATTACCCAACACATGACCTAGAGCTGGCAGCAGTGGTGTTTGCACTTAAAATATGGAAACATTATTTGTATGGGGTAACTTGTCAAATTTTCACTGATCATAAAAGTCTCTAGTATTTGTTTACTCAGAAAGAATTAAATTTGAGATAGAGAAAATGGATGGAGCTAATTAAGGATTATGAATGCAATATTGATTATCATCCAGGCAAAGCGAATGTGGTGTCTAATGCATTGAGTAGGAAATCTTCTGGTTCTATGCAATAACTACGGAGCTTTGATATTTAATTTTCAAGTTAGACAAACTTTGATTGACAAAGTCTGTCAGATGCAAGCACAAGATCCCCAATTAATGAAGTTGATAGAGGATGTGCAAAAAGGTTTACGAACTGATTTTATGGTGAGAGATTATGGAGTTTTAGTCATGGGTAATAGACTGTGTGCAACGGATATTGAGGAGCTAAAGAGGGAGATCATGGAAGAAGCTCATTGTTCAGCCTATGCGATGCATCCCGGAAGTACGAAGATGTACCATACTTTAAGGGACCATTACTGGTGGCAAGGCATGAAAAGAGAGATTGCAGAATTTATTTCTCGATGTTTGGTTTGTCAGTAGGTTAAAGCCGAGCATTAGAGATCTACAGGGTATTCCCAGCCGATTCCTATTTCTGAGTGGAAATGGGATCATATTACTATGGACTTTGTATCGAGACTTCCGCGTACCTAGTGTGGACACGACAGTGTTTGGGTAGTTGTAGATAGACTTAAAAAATCTGCTCATTTTCTACCATTTAAAACCACTTATTCAATGGATAAGTTGGGGAGTATTTATGTAGCTGAGATAGTTCGTCTTCATGGAGTATCGGTATCTATTGTTTCAGATAGAGATTCTCGGTTTACTTCAAAGTTCTGGACTAGCTTGCAAAATACTTTAGGTACGAAGTTGAATTTCAGTACAGCTTTTCATCCTCAGACTGATGGCCAATCAGAACGTACCATTCAAACTTTGGAGGATATGCTGCGAGCATGTGCTATGGAAATCAAGGGTAACTGGGACATTTAATACCTTTGATGGAGTTTGTGTACAACAACAGTTATCAATCTAGCATCAAGATGGCTACATATGAGGCTTTGTATGGACGGAAATGTAGAACTCCAGTATGTTAGGATGAAGTTGGTGAGCGAAATTTTCTCAGCGCAGAATTAGTTCAGGATACTAATGAGTGGGTACAACTTATTCGGGATAGATTAAAAGTGGCCCAAGATAGACAGAAAAGCTATGCGGATAAGCGTAAGCAGGAACTGGAATTCAATGTTGGTGATAGAGTGTTCTTACGGATATCTCCTTGGAAAGAAGTACTTCGCTTTAGGAAGCGTGGGAAGCTCAGTCGACGTTACATTGGGCCATATTTAAAATGGAAAGAAGTGTTTGACTCGTTTAACCTGACCCAGACCCGCGAATTTGACCCGACTGTAACTTCCTATTCCGACCACCCCACCGGACGAGCTTGGTATCACATCAAAGCTTACGAGACAGAGAACGTCCCCCTACCATCCCCACCGGCCAGAAACATCAAGAACGCTGCCGAACAGGAGCGCGAAGGTGACCCGTTGCAGAGCTCGTTATGGCGGTGTAGCCAAGGTGGCATTAAGGTAGTTGGAGCATAGCTGAAGGACAAAGGTGACCCGTCAATAGGACTAAGAAGTTCCAGAAGATTTGAAGGTTTAAAGATAATAATTCTGAACCTATATCTATCGGTGGAGATTGTTGTTGATCAAAGTTGTTGATCAAAGTTTTATTAATGGAAAAAGCTTATAATATCATAAGTTCAATTGAAAATATAAATTTTGAAAATATAAATATATTAAGACAAATAGCAGATGAATTAGAAAGTAAAATACAAACTATAAGTTGGAACTTAAATCCACAAAATACGGATCAAAGGTTTATAAATCAAGTACAATTGATTATGGAAAAATGAATTTTATAACAGATAAAAGATGTTATAGTATTTAATATATATATCTCCAACGTTGATTAACCAAATACATTTTTAATATAATAATCTACGTAGCTTGATTTTTGGAATAGAAAGATATCATGAAAAACTTTGTACAAAAATGGGTATGATAAAGAAAAAATGGTTAGATAATGAAACAAAAATTATATATAACAATCAACAATTAATGATAGGGTTTAAATGTAAAAATATTAGTATCACAAGTATGATGTTTTAAATAGGAGACTTTATAAAAAAAAAATGAATTAGAAGCGACATATAGTATAAATATACTTAAATAATTAAAAAGAAAAATAATACAAAATATAGAATGGGAAAATTTTAAAAATTTAATAATACAAACCTTTGTAGAAAAATGAATAAAAGATCTAATAGAGATATACGAAGATTTTAGTATATTTAACACAAATAATTTTATATCACAAAATTCAAATAATTGTAGAATAATAAATAAAAGACTTGATGGAAATTTATATTAAATATATGTTATTTTGATTAATATTTTTTTGGTTGTTTTGATTAATATTTATTTTTAATCATCAATATTTGTTAAAAAGGCTAGGTCACCTCTTAATTGGTATCAGAGCCATGTATACTATACAACAAATAATATACTCATTGTATACTTTAAAGACAGAAGATAAAAGTGAAATAAAAAATTTAATTGAACATATAAAAGAAAATAAAAATCATATAATAAAATAGAATTCAATCTAATACAGGAAATGAAAGAAAAATCTAAAATTCCAAATAAAAAATAACTTAAAAGCATAAATATTTTAAAAATAAAAATAAAATTTGTAAATGAATTTATAAAATTCTTAAAGTCTTGGCACGAAAATGAAACACAATGAATAACCCACATCAATAATTTTTAGTTCAGCAAGTATTAGAAAGAATACTAAAATTATACTTAAGTATAGACCATATGTTTCTTGGATAGGAAAATAGAATAGATATACATTAATTTGTTAAGTCAAAAGATAGAATCTTTAGAACTAGAAGAAACATCATTAGTAAATATGGAATATTAAATTTATGGATAATATATATATATATATGAATTTAATAATCATTTCTATCTATATAAATAAATATAAAAAATTTTAAAAAAAATAAAAAATAGATATAGAAGTGATGGTGGAGCAAATGATTAATTATAAAATTAAAAAAAAAAAAAGACTTTAATGAAATTAACTATATAAAAGACAAACAAAATTAAGTTACGTAAGATATAATAACGTAGAGAGACCCATGTGATTAATAATACAAGACCATTCATCACGATGCTTGTAATACAAGGTCAAACTAATAGCGCTATGCAATAATAAAATAAGAACAAATATGTGACGTAGCCAATCATCTTATCAAATTATTATCAATATCACGTGTAGGTTGAACTACGAAAATGACATAAAGATTTATGCCACAGAGATTACGGCTTCTAAAATTGACAGTTTATATTTGCAGCTTTTGTGAGCTTTAAGCTTAGAAATTTTAATTGAAACGGTAATTTGAAGCTGACGTCGTAAGTGAAGACACTAAACTCAATTATTGATGGGTCAAGACAATTTATGTCGTGTGGCCACTTGAATTGTTAAAACATAATTTCACTTTTCAATAACTATTTCTAACCAGCCAAACAGTGATAAAACCTCTTTCTTTACGAAGTTGTTGAAAATGAAATTGTATTCTCTCTTTTCTTAATAAGTTTGTGAAAGGTGAAATTGTGTTTCAGGGGTGGATAGCTCAACTCTTCTTTCCTCAAAAAACTCATAATTTCTTGAAACCAACATTTATTATATCAAATAAGTAATTTGCTCTTCTCTTTTTGTTGTTCATTTATCACTATTTTAATATTTTTTAAACAACCGTACGGCACTTAAATTTGTACGTTCTACTTAAGGAGGCAAAAGATCTATCAGCAATTTTAATCAAATTCTAATGCTTTCCTTCCTCTACTATAACTCCATTTTTAACCACTGCAATCATATCTGCATTCTTGATTGTGGATAAACGATGAGCTACCACAATTGTAGTTCTGTTTTTCATTACCCGGTCTAATGCATCTTGAACTACACGTTCAGATTCAGCATCAAGTGCACTGGTAGCTTCGTCTAAGAGTAATATCTTAGGATCTCTAAGTATAGCTCGCGCAATGGCTACCCGTTGCTTTTGACCACCAGACAATTGGAGTCCTCGTTCTCCAACCATGGTATCATAACCCTACATTAATTTCACGTGAAGAAAGTAGCATAAGCATGCATATACTGTTGAGTGCTTATAGTAGTAAATGGCTCGTTCTAACCTGTTGTAAGCTGCTGATGAAATTGTGGGCGTTCGCCATCTCTGATGCAGCTTGAATTTCTGCTTCAGTTGCATCCCCTCCCTTTCCATATGCAATGTTGGCGCGGATTGTATCGTTGAACAAAACTGGTTCTTGGCTAACCAGACCCATCTGCTGCCTCAACCATTGGAGTTGAAGCTTTTGAATTTCAACTCCATCAAGTGTAATGTGGCCTGCATCAGGATCATAGAATCTTTGCAACAATGAGATTACTGTCGATTTCCCACTCCCACTTTCTCCAACCAGAGCAACAGTCTGAAAGAGAACAAAAATAGAATAATGAAATTTAGATTCTGCCAGTGTTTAGTTAATTGCTTCAAAGAATGGCAGCTGAAAATTCAGCTTAGTAGTCACCTTGCCCGCACGAATTTTCAAATTGAGGTCTCGGAAAACCAGGATATCCGGTCTTGATGGATATTTAAAGCTTATATGGTGAAGCTCTATTTCTCCCTTTACATTTTCCAAAACTGTCCCTGATATTTCATCACTAGCGTCTATTTTTGACTTCCGGTCTATGATTCCAAAAATGGAAGCAGCAGCACTCCTCGCTTTGTTTGAATCCGAACTAATTGAGCTGGATTGAGAAATTCCCATGGCTGTCATGGTCAAGGAAAAGAAAACCTGCAAACCAAACAAAAGACATTGTATCATTTGATCATTAACATTTTGGTGTTTATAAAGATCTGCCACTTTGGGAAACTGGATGGATAGATATAAGAGACGAATGATATGCTGACTCTGAAAACATCTGGGAATGTGGCTTTTCCATCTTCTACGAGTTTAGCACCGCGTAGAAACTAGCTGCGTGGAAAGAATACAGCAAGAAGAAAGAAGCGCCAAATCCTCCTCCACTGACCAACCCTTGCCTAATCCCTCTCTTCATAGGAGCTTCACATTTCTTCTTATAAAGTTGCATTACCTTCTTCTCTGCACAGAAAGAAGCTACTGTTCTTATGCTTCCAACTGCATCATTAGCAACTTGGCTGGCTTCCTCATACTTCATCTGCAGCAATTCAAGACCAAATTATCTAATTAAACCGTAGAACTTCAAATATAATCATTAGGAAGTTTTAGAGCAGCAACTTGGAAATACTCAACAGCTTAGAAAATACCACAATATTTAGGACTTAGAAAATATATACCTTAGCATCTGCACTGAATCCTTTCATGAATTTTATTTGAGTGTATCCATTGATTCCAATAAGAGGAAGCATGACAAGGATAATAAGGGCCAATTCCCAACTTGCAGCAAAAGCAATGATCAAGCCTGCAGCTGCCGTGGCAATGTTTTGAACTATCCGAGCCAGTGCATCTCCAACTAAAGCACGAATCGAGGCTGCGTCTGCTGAAAGCCTTGCACCAATCGCGCCACTTGAGTGTTCAGGCTTATCAAACCAACTAACTTCCATATGAACCACCTTCTCGAAACACATAGACCTTATCCGTTGGATCAACCTGTTTCCAGCCACCGCAAAGAAATATGATTGGAGTGGACTTAGCAAAATGATCCAGCGCCAAGGACCACATATATTATTGCCCAGAACCTGGAATCCTTTTTCAGTTCATGAGGTGGTTTGAAAAATGTTTCGATTACATTGGAAATTAATATGCCATAAATTGGAAGTATAACGCCATTAGCCACAGCTGCAACGGTCCCAGCTAGAATAACGGGAATTTCTGGCTTATTGAGATAGGCAAGGCGCCAAGTTGGGACCTCTGGAGCTACTTCTTCTGTTGGTTGTGAAGGGTCTGCTGGTTCTTCAAGGGCAGTATCAACGAACAGTCCTGAATGTAAACCAATGGAGACCGAGAATGAGTGACGGCTGCTATTTCCAATTGATGAACCCCGACTTATGGATCGTTGCAGTGACATTCTGTGACTAGAATGTCCAAAAGACTCCGTCGAATTTCTGATTTTCTTTGACCATCTATAGTCTGTTCTGACTCTTTGGTTGCTTCCTGTAAGCGTATAAGTTGAGAGTAAGCTCCTTCAGGACTCTCCACCAGTTTAGAATGGGTACCTGATCAATTGATATATATGTTGTTAAGCATATGAAATAACGTTGGTTTTATTATAATGAAAATTTCGGGTTCAGTATATTGGGATTAAAACATGCCACAAGATTGAACGCTATGAAAATATTGTATGTTGGGTGACATTTTGTGTATAACATTTCTCTTGATGTGGTTCATTTAAAAAGAGCCTCATATGTTTCAGATACCTTTTCAACTATCTTCCCTCGATGAATAACAGCAATCATGTCAGCGTTTCTCACAGTGCTCAGACGGTGAGCAACCATGACTGAAGTTCTATCGACCATAATTCTATCCAATGCCTCTTGCACTACCCTCTCCGATTCTGCATCAAGTGCACTAGTAGCTTCATCTAAAAGTAAAATCCGAGGATCTTTTAGGATTGCTCTTGCAATTGCTATTCTTTGCCTCTGTCCACCAGAGAGCTGGGTTCCATGCTCACCGACCAACGTGTCTATCCCCTATAACAAAGAGATTCAAAGCATTCAAACAATCGTGTATTGTATGAAAAGTTGAATCACAGTAGCAGCAAATTAAATAGTGTATTAACTCAACCTGAGGTAGTTTATCAATAAAATTGGCAGCATTTGCAAGTTCAGTTGCAACTCTTATTTCTTCAGTAGTTGCATCATCCTTCCCATATGCAATATTATCCTTAATTCTGCCGGTAAATAACACAGGTTCTTGGCTGACAAGCGCAATTTTCTTCCGGATCCACTGAAGTTGAAATTCTTTTAGGTTAATGCCATCTATAAGAACTTCACCAGCTTGTGGATCATAAAATCTTTCTATCAGACTAATAATTGTTGACTTGCCACTTCCACTTTGCCCAACTAAAGCTGCAGTAGTGCCACTTGAGATCGAAATAGAGAATCCACTAAATATTTGCTCATTTGGCCTCGCAGGATAGCTGAAATAAACATCATGCAACTCTATATCTCCACGAATGTCATCCAATATCTTTCCCTTTATGTCGTAAGCATCTATCTCTGGCTTCCTGTTGATGGTCTCAAACACCTTAAATGCAGCAGCTTGACCAGCACCAAATGCACTGAAGCATGGAGATGCCTTCCCAAGGGATCTGATGCATTAACATTTTCATTGCAAGACGTGATCAGTAAACCAAAACAAATGCAAACAAGGTTGGCAATGATGAAGACATGGAATTTTTCAGAATTACGGAATGTGAATTAATATCTTAATATTATAGGCAGTTTGAAAGGGAGCTTACATGGAACCAGACAACACAGCAACCATCACGTTGACCACTTGTCCCCCGGTATATCCTTCCTCTAAAATCAACTTTCCACCATAACAAACAGCCAAAGCGTAACTGCAGTAAACGATGAGCGTAACCGTGCCGAGACCAATTCCCGCAGCAAGGCCTTCTTGGACACCAGATTTGTAGGCAGCAACAAGAAACTTGTTGTATTTTCTCGTGGCTTGCTTCTCCCCAGTGAATGACGCAACCTGGATCAAAATCATATTATGGTCATACAAAGCCTTTTGAAAAAGATATTTCAGTGTTTGCTGGAATTTTATCTTGTACCGGCAACGTAACATACCGTTTTAATTGAGCCAAGTGTTTGTTCGACTACAATTGCTGCTTTTGCATAAGCATTTTGTCCACGGGATGTCATCTTTGATATCACGATAGCCATGACTGCACCAGACATTACAAGCAGAGGAATGGAGGACAACATGACTAGGGTGAGAAGCCGCCTTGTATAAATGCCGTAAGAAAACCTCCAAAAATGTTGCCACCAGCTGTAGAAATTTCCCCACCTAGCAAAGTTAGATAGAGTTACTTAGTTCTGGAATATCTTGTGCAAGATATGATTTATGAAACTGATGTTACATTTTCTTAGCGAAATTAAAGTGTCCTACCTTCTCCCCTATAGCATCTTGTAAAAGGACAGTGTCGCCGGACATTCTACCAACCACCTCACCTGTGTTTGTTTCATTATCGAAGAAAGCCACATCTTGTCTCAGTAGAGTTTTCAGATATAAACCCCTTATTCTTGCAGCCTGTCTTTCCCTGTAATCATCCAGCAAGTCACCTCTGCCAAACAAGAATAAAGGCTTCTGAGTTCTCATTGACCATGAAGATTAACCAATTCTCTTGGAACTGAAAGCCTGCGTTGGCTTTTAAGTAGTATTATGACGAGTACTTACGGAGAAATGATGCAATCCCTGATCCAATACCCAAGTAGACAAATTTTAAAGCGACCTAAAATGTTGACCCAAAAAAAAAAAAAAAAATTCTTATCAGAAGAGAGACAAATTTGCAACCAAAGCTTATTCAACTCAACATTTTCTTGATGATAAGTCTTGAAATCATTCCAGTATGTCGAACTCAAAGCACCAGGGGATTACCTTAGAAACTTTATCAACAGTCTCACTGCTATTCTGATTGTCGCCAAAAGAATCAACCAGATCACCGAATATTAGTGCCATTAGCGGCAAAACCAACCCATTCCCTATAGCACCAATTGAGCCGATGATCATCAGTGCTATATCAGCAGAATCTGCAAATGTGAATAGCTTATGGAATGGAACAGAGTTAGTTTTCTCAGTTTGTTTCTTCTTCTCTGAATCTTGCTCTTTCGAATTCATTCTGGAGTCTTTGCCAACCTCTTCTTGGCTTTTCGATGTGGAGGCCTCATTTGAATTTGGTTCGACATTCAAGCTCTCCGAGATCATTATACTGGCCCCAAGATATCACTCCTACAATATATGTACGGTACGGTACTAAACTATTAGGTGATATGAAATCAGCAACATTAGAATAACAAAGGGAGTCAATTTGGCATATTCCTTTTGAGCATTCCAAGAGGTCCAGTGTAATACCCGTTATTTGATTTTATTTATCTTTTCACTCTTTTTATTTTATTTTAAAATAAAATTATATTTTTATTATATCTACAAGTGTCACTTAAATAGAATTTAAAATAAAAAAATATTAGTCATATCATATCTATAATAAAAGTTAAAATCCACAGCTTTAAAAAAAAAAAAGAGAGATGAGAAAATATTTTCATTGAAAATAAGAAGAGGAAGAAAGGTACTGCTTTTTTTTTATTTTGTAATAAGTTTGCTTGGGGTCTTTTACCTTATTTTTTGTTGGCTTTGTTTTTTATAAGAGGGAGGTTAAACTCTTGAGGTATTATTTGTTTAATCCCTAAACATGCTCTGTTTTGCTGCTTGGTTGATTTATAATTATTATTGGCACATAGTTAATTTTTGAAAGTGATGAAAGTATGTTGTTAGTAATCCTGAGATGCTGGAGCAGTGTGAATATTACACTGAATATCATTTTATTTACCTAGGTTCATGTAAAACTAATTATATCGTTTTAAACTAGATTTCCTGAACTTTTCAGCTGATATGTTTTATATTCAAAAATTCTTAAAGCATGAATTGTTATGATTTTTCAAAGTTACAGTATTGGTGCTGGAAAATTTTAATTTTTAGCAGTAATTCTCAATTCTACAATTTATTTGGTAACTCAAATAGCTTCCATATATTATAGGAATTTGTTTTACAATATTTCTATATGTCTAATTTCTGTAAAATATATTTCGTTATTTTTAGCCTTTTATAAAAAATAAATAAAAATAGCAATGTTTGGTGTTGTAGTTCGGAATACTGTTTTTCAGAATTTGAAAGGCTGAATTGGGAGTCAGTTTGGGTTGCTTTGTGATCATTAAATGCCTTATTAATTTTTATACAAATTCCTTATTGTCTCCTCTGTTTGTCAATTTCTATTTTTGGATATGTGTAACCAAATATATGAATTTTTGAATTAAGTAATAGCAGATTTGAAAATTCTAGACAAGTTTGTTATACCCAAAATAATAATACTTTTAAATTAGTTTTATAAGTCTATAAATTCTGAATTTTATATATATCTTTATTGGTTATGTCTACTGTCATTAAAACAAGATAAATGAATTTTTTGGGTCTTAATGAATATTTTGTGAATTTCCTAAGTTATAGACCTCTGTTTTGGTATTGCTGGACAGTTTTCTGATTTTAGTTAAAAGTTAGTTTTCGGAAATGTTCATCACTAGTGTTGATTCTTGTGAATTTTTATATGAAATGCCACACCTGTGCACAACAGTTCTGTAAATTTTCATGAATTTCTGACATATGTATAGGTTGTTTAAAATCAGCAAGTATAGGATGGTAACATCTATGTTTAGTGTTATGTTAGTATAAGTATTTATGGATTAAGGATGTTTGAGGTTATCTTTGATGTCAAGATTGATATGTTACTGATAGGAATATTTACATCATGATTTTAGGAGGTGAATGAGTCCGGGATAGTGGATGAGGTTCTCATTTTGTTGTTACGGTTTGAGGTAAGAAGATTCATGCATGATATACTATGTAATAAATATGTTTAAGATATAAAAACTATGTAAAGATAGAATTGGTTTGTTTTTGTAACCAAATGAATTTTTAAAATAAATGTTTTTTTAAAGGATTTTATCAAAAGGTTAAAATAATTAAAGAGAAAATTAAATGTTATTTGAAGACTTTGAAATGTTATTTTTGAAAAGGTATGTGAGATTGATTCAAATGTCTTGGCTCACTGTCCGGAGTACTGTATACGATGTTATGTTATGTTATGGCTAGCTAGCTGAATGGTGATGATGTTGCGCACATATGATGTTATGTTATGAACATTGTGGGGTGCGGTACCCTGAATGATGATAAAAACTTCGAGGCATGAGCTAATTATGTTTTATGTTTACATGTTTTAGAAAGTTGGGTTATTTAAATGCTTATAATGGATCCATCTCTTATGCCAAATGATAAAGTGATTATTATAATGTTTGATGTATTATGATTAATAGTTTTGATATTGTGAATGAATTTGCTTACCGAGTTGACGGTTCACTCCTCGTTTCTAACATTTTGCAGACTGATTAGGAATGTAGCTTTTGGTCATAGAAGATAGAAGTTTTGCTGAGAACCTTGGGATTACTCTAGTTCATTTGTATTTAAAGATATGTTTTTTTTTAGAGGGCTATTTGAGAGCTTATTATTATTATTATTTTTGTTGTATAGTGGTAAGTATGATGATGTGAGGTTACATTCCAAATTTCTCTTATGTTTTTCTTGGGTGAGTTTGGGGTGTTTCATTTGTGATATTAGAGCCGAGGTTAGGATTCTGTAGACATTAAGGTTAAAGATTTATAGATTAAGATATGCAGCTGAGTTAGTATGTAGATTTGCCTAAGCTATGATTTAGTATAGTTGGAAGCTGATTTTAATATGTCGGAAATTATGATTTATTGATAAGTTTGTATGAAAAATTGAATGTTACACTGTTGTCACGTATTTTTAAAATGTCTTGGATTTTTTTTTTTTATGTTATGATTTGTATGTCTATGTGTATGTATATGATTTTTATCACGTGTTTTGGATGAAATATTTTAATGTATTCTTTTTACATGTATATATTTGTTAAGCAATAAAGGAAAATGCCTCCTAAAAATGTTTTACGCAAAGTTGGAAGAACACAACCCCGTAATGGTAATGAAGTTGGGATGAGTAATTTGCAATGGGTAATTGATGAAGAAAACTCCACTTTGCGAGAGATGGCTCAGAATACTAACTCGACTATACAGATGCTCGCTGGTATTTTGGAGACTCAGACTAGATTATTAGAGGAGATTACTCAGGGTGAGTTTGGGGTGTTTCATCAAGATTTATTGGCAGGAAAAAGATTGACAAAGAAGTGCAGAACTTATTCACAAAATATAATCGCACAGTAGTTGACATAAATAACAAAACAAGAAAAGGAGATTAATATAATAACTAATAATAATAATAGCTGTTCTGTATTTCAGAAACAAACACTTCTGTTAGGTAGAAAAATCATTCAACCAGCTGAGAAGATCACCAATTAACGGACACTAAACAAAAATCAAATAACTTATCATATAAACTTCAGCTGCCATCGAAACAATGATCTCAGAAAGAGAAGAGAAGGAGAACGTTTGTTTCTGTTTATTATTCGTTTTCCAGAGAACACTAGAAAATGAATAAAAAGAACAACTCGAGGCGCATCTTTAAATCAAGAAAAGACGCTTAAACTGAACTTCATTAGATCCAAACACAGCAGAAAAAATAAAATGCAATAAAGATTAAAGAAGATCTTATAAAAGGACAAGAAAAAAAGAAAAGCAAATAGCCATTGCGAAACATATACCTTAAAAGATATCAAAAGGGTAGTTGTAAAAAGCAGTATCAGGAAAGAAGTTGATTTTAGAAGCTCAATGTGTGGTGAGTGTTCATGTGTGGTTTTGAATTTACATGGTGTTTTTTATTGCATTTGTTATATTAAACAATTTAATATAAGTTTGGATAATGTTCAGTTTATCATATTCTCGATGACTCTGATGTAGCTGCGAGCATTGGACATGCTGGTCTGTCAATCAATCCCTAGTAAAAATAATGGATTTTCATTTAAAATTTGAAAAGTTCCGAGTGCATCATTGCAAAAGTACAATTACACTGGCCCCCATTGTTCGACTGTGCATTTTATTACATTCTGTTAATGGAGAAGTACCAATGATATATGAAACATCTAGAGGAATTGGTAATGTATTTATAACTATATTACAAGCGACTCTGATAAATCAATAGGCCATGTGTTAAAATAAAGAATTAGTGGTTGAAGTTTTTATGTGCATGCCTATTATTAACTTATTAGTGCTATTAATAATCAGATAAATTTGTTTCCAACGGATTCGTTTTCATTTAGATAGCGAAAGAGCCCGCCTGCTTATTAAACTTCTCACTTCGGAGGCTAACAGCTTAAGGCAACAGGTGGTCAAAAGTGCAGAGTCTTTGTTTAGTGCAACAACGACTGCATCAGAAGTAGTATGTGAAGCTCTTCAAAAAATTCGACGGCATGAGTGGATAAGAAGTAGTCAAATGGATAAGAAGTAGTCAAATGGGTCATGGATGGAGGATGTAGTTATGGGAGTTTGAAGGAAGATGGTGAAATACTTGTGTAGTTGTTAGTTACATATGGACAATTTTTTATATCTTTTACTATTTTGTTATATAACATATTATATCGTTTATGGAATAATCAATGGGGGGACATATCGCATATTAAGAAAGTTATTAGATTATTGGTATTATTGGAAAAAAATAAGTTGTTAATAATGTTCATGTTGTCTTGAATGGAGGTTCACAATTTTGAATCGTCACCTCGGACAAAACTTTAAATGCGAAACGAATTAGAATCTACGTAGTAGTCAAAGAAATCATTGAAGCCTATTAATAAAGGGGGCAATTGACGAAAATATAAAAACTCCAGTGGTGCACTCTAGTGTTGCCGTATGATTGAGGAATTTAACAGTAGCATAATGCAAAATATGATTGAGGAATTTAACAGTAGCATAATGCAAAATGCAATCTTATTAATCGTGTCTAATTTTTTTTATAATCATTGCACTCGATGACTGGGTGGGGAACATCTACATGTGCAAATGCGGACCTGTTCACTTACTTGCTTAAAGTGGACATGCTAATCAGTGAAATCATTATCTGTAGATAAATAGTTCAACCATGGACCTGAATAGCTTCCAAGCAAAACCCCAAATTGATTCTGTGAAATAAGCAGAAGAAGATTTAGGTTATTGACATCAGCCTCCACCCTTTCTGTGATGCTCCGCATTCATTTCAAGGGAGCAAATTGTTGGGATAACACAATAACTATTCTAATGGCATGTCACTGTCACATGTGCTTCCAGTAGATTTACCGTTGTTTCTGCATTTTCATGCATTGTGGCCAATACTGTCGCAATTGCTACACTTTGTTCTTATTTTTGGTTTCTTGTTGCCTCATTTGTTAAAACCACTACAAAGTCATTAACAGCAGTTCCCTTTCGATTGTTTGCCAGGGTTAAGTGACTATCAACTGCTTCGCACATTGACTGTAACTTAATTGCCAATTTAAATATCTCAAACATCACTACATCGTACGCTTTGCCACTAATTTTGACAAATCTATGTAAGCCCCAACATACTACACGCATGGAGCCGACACGTGCCTGTCCACTTAAGTAATGAGTATAACTTTTTTCACGTTTTGGCCCGTGCACTCTAAGCTTCGTCATTTTCGTCTACTACTTATATATTATCCATTCTGGCATGGTTGTCACATTCTCTGTCTTCATGACTTGAGATTGCATGAGAGCATAGAATTCCAACGGTCTCTAAATACTGGCAGGGCATATTATTCTATATGACTCTAAGTTAATTAATGTTGTGAATTCGTATGGATTCAATCCAAACGTGCAAACCTTGAATAACTTCAATCCATTCTCTACCTTTAGGTACCTGACCACGAGGATTTAGGTGGCATCATTGGGGTAGTAGAGAATGAAAGTCTACTTTTTGAGTACAAGATATAATAGTCAAATTTTCCTGAGGGTTCTCCAAGGAGATCGACCTCTGGGTTACCTACTTTCATACCTCTCTTGAAACTTATGTTGCATGGTGAGGAATTCCTAACTTACAGCGAGCGTCAGTGCCCCTTCTCTTAAATAGAGGACTGAGAGCGGTAGGTGTATAGATTGCTTTATAAATAAGAGTTCCACTGTGTTGGTAGACAATGATAGGGAATTTTAAATCTGCAGCAGGTAATGAAAATTCTTGGCTGATTTGAGGAGCTACTAATTTCACAGTAGAGTAGGTTGATCCAATTTAATCTCTGGAGGAACTTTCTGCTTTACTGGCCTCTGCCTGCCAATGGTTATCATTGCTACTTCTGGTAAATCTTTTTTGTTCTTCAATCACGAGCAGAGCCTGGCACTAGTAAGTGCGATGGGGTACCATGGAGCGAATGCTCTCTGTAGGGTACATCCTTGGATTGGTTCCAAAGCTTCTGATCAATGAAGTGTTGAATCTTATGCTTAAGGTCATAACAGTCGGAAGTCTAATGGCTCTTTTTGATAAGTCAATAAACCGCTCTTATGTATGTTGAAGCCGTCTGTTTTTCATTTTTTTTTTTAAAGTGTGTTACCAATACAGGCTGACCATTTACAGTATCAAAGCCATCCTTTCTTTCGCCAGCTCAATACTGATCCATAAGTCGATCCATTTGCCTCACAAAATCTATAAGTCTTAGATTTCTATTCACATAATGATTTAAATATGCGTTCATTCCCTCAGACTATTGCATGTTCTGCATCCCACCAATTTAACTTCTCTGCAGATAAGCCTCAGCCCACATATATTTTTCCTAATACAATTTTTTCACTCATTTATGATTTGAAACCCCGTGCTTCTCTACCATAAGTTTTTATATCTCTTCGAATTTTTTTATTTTGCTACACGACTGCAGCATATAGGCTTGAAAGTCCTTTGTAAAATCCTTACTACTGATATTTGTCTACGTATTTCATGCTAAATGCCAACAACACAACCTGTGAACCGCATGGGGAAATGTTTTGCTAATTGCATTTTTCATGGCTCTGTCTCCATCTGTTATAATTATTGTTAGTTGTTTCCCTTCCATTGCTCTCATAAATGTTTCCAATAACCATATGTACGTGGTCTCAGTTTCATCTACCAGCAGGCAAACCCAAACACTGTTGTTTGTCTGCGGTGGTTTATGCCTAAGAGCACAACAGACAGTTTGCGATAAACATTCACAAAAATTTATGCAGTTGTGGCTTGTGGCAGAAGTCAAGACTTCTATGGTTAATGCAATGTTGAATGTCCCTCATGGGAGGAAGCCCATATGGTAATTCTTCTGGAACAACATCTGAGAATTCTTTAAGAAAATATTTCATAATTAAAGGCGGCTCATTACTTTCTTCATTTTCCTCAAACACCACCAGAACATAAACCTTACTACCACTTCCCAATTCTTTTTTACAATCTAAAAGAGTCAACAAATTATTTTCTACTCCTTTGATAGATTTAGAATTTTTCTCTACCTTTGAAGGACCCAAAATGATTTTACTTCCGTCTTTAATGAAAGTATAAGTATTCTTATAACCATCGTGAAAAACCCTTCTATCGTACTGCCAAGGACGACCTAAAAGCAAATGACATGCATCCATAGGAATAACATCGCACCAAACTTCATCTTTATATTTATGCCCAATAGAAAATGAAATAAGGCAACGTGTGTTTACCTCAATCTCGTTTCCCTTTTTAAGCCAAGAAAGTTTATAAGGCTGAGGATGCTGCTCCGTTTTGAGCTTCAACTTCTTGACCATTTCAGTTGCTACCACATTCTCAAAGCTGCCACTATCGATAATGACATCGCATACCTTTCCACGAAAAGTGCATCTAGTGTGAAAGATATTCCTTCTCAGCCAATCTTCTCCATCTTCACAAACAATACTCAAACTCTTTTGAATAATTAGAGAATTTCTATGATCAGCATATGTAACTTCCCCATCTTCAACATCCTTTTCGACGCTAGGACTCTCATGATCGTCTTCCACATTCTCGTCATCACTCTCCTCTTCAACAAGCGCAACCACCCTACGATTAGGACACTCAGAAGCAATGTGCCCATAACCGTGGCATTTAAAACATTGACGAGAACTAGCATTCGAACCATTTGCTTGCTGTTTAGATCCTTCCCCAGCATTATTCTTCGTAATTTTCTTTGCAATAGACCTCGAACTAGAATTATGCTTAGAAGCAGAGCCACTCCCCCGATTGACATCACGAACTGTGAACCGAAAGCCCCCACCACGAGTATCTTTTTGTTGCTTTTCCACTTTAAGAGCAAGTCTGCACACATCACTATAAGTCCAATATGGCTGGAGTTGGACCACATTACCAATTTCAGGTTATAAACCACCCAGATAGCGTGCGATCGTATGCTCTTCTGCCTCTACCAAATCACACTTCATCATTAGATTGTCGAACTCTGTTGTATAATCTTCCACTGACAATTCTTTTTGCTTGAAGTTATGGATCTTAAGGTAGATATCTTGCCTATAGTGATCCGGTAAAAACTTCCTCTTACGCTCTTTTTTCATTTTCTCCAAGTAACAATTTTCCTACGCCCCTCATATTCCCTTTATCTTTTAAGATTTTCCCACCATAAAGAAGCATACTTGTTAAGTTTAATGACAATGAGATTTACTTTGCGATCTTCAGGCACATCTCTGTATTCAAATATGCGTTCAACAGAAATAAATCATTCAACGAACTCTTCTAATTGCATTCTTCTTTCAAATTCAAGTATTTCGATCTTGAATTCGAAAGGCTGATAAGAATTGCGACGCTTATGATTCCGAGATCGAGAAGAAAAATTACTATTGGAGCTTTGATCCTGATGGAAGGGATTATAATATTCTATGCCATTGATTGAGCCTTCTTCATCCAAACTACCATTGCAGCAGCTTCTCGAGTTGCTTCAAGATGCTGTAAACGTTGCTGAAGTTGTTCGACTTATCTTCTAAGATCATCCCTTTTTATATCACCCAAGTCCCCCTCACGAACAGGAGGTCCTGCAACCCTTGCATCATGCCGACGCCGTTGAGCCATAAATGTCAGAACTAAAGCTCTAATACTAAATTTGACACCGGCCACAATATATGAGAAAACACAAAGTCACGCACCTAAGAAATCACAAGTTCACTACCAAAGCAAACAACAAAAATATACAAAAAAAAAAAAAAACTTCACCACCTAAAGTTGTTTAGCTAAGAATACAGGGCTTAAAACATTCACCACTCAATGAAATCTACTAAAGAGACATAGAGTTTGATAATAACTCAAAAGTTTAGTACTAAAATTTATTCCTCTTCCTTTTGGTTACGACTACTTAAGCTTAAATAACTTTTCTTGGAATAACCCTCCAAGCATAAGTTTATTAAAAAAAAAAAACCCTTCAAATGACTTGACTTCTAAGACTAACATTAAAACTAGATATTAATAAACATTGATATTCTCAAAATACAACAAAAGAAATTTAAAAACAGTCCCAAGTCCAGAAATATTCTTGTTGACTCAAAACTAAACAGCCTCCACATCACTTATCATAACTTACTGTAGAAAGTTTCAAATTTAGATTAATAAAATTCATTGGAAAGCTAACAGAAATATCTTTCTAATGATATATGGCTCGAAAATTAATTCGACCTCATGTAGTACAGTTTAATTCCCAAAAATGCTCCTCCTGCATTTCATTTCTGCTTACTTGATTAATATAAGAACTTGAGCTGCACTTGGTATGACTTGAATACTATATATTTCAAGCACCCCTCTGTTAGACTGTGTTTTGATAAGCATTCATTGCTTTTTAGGATATGCTACTATATTGTGGATATATGACAATTATGTGTTTCGAACTTCTTTTTAATATTCCTTATATATCTACATTACTACTTACATTTTTCAATCCACTTCCATGCAACTGCATTTGCAGTATCTTTTTACTATTACATTTCTGTTTACCGTTTAATTATTAACCATGCCTCTCCACTTTTTCCCATCATTTTACAATCGCATCACCATTTACTTAATTTACGCTCACTTCCAAGTCAAACATTGTTCAACTACACTGTTTTGTTGCTTAAATATTCTTCTTTATATCTATTTGATTCCAACTAAGCTTATAGAAAAATCTAACGTACCAATTTCACAAATGTATAACATCTCCTCAACCACCAATTTCGGAGACATTTATTACTACGTCACGCCCTGCCTTTGGTCATAACCACATAATAACACGTGCGTGGATTTTCCAGCTTCCATCCATTCCATAGCTGCTATTTGCCGATCTGATTATCCCGTTTCCACACGTATCTATATTTGCTCCATGTTTTTTTCACAATTACACATGCCATTAAAATCCAATCCATGAATTATTCTAAATCATTTCCCATCCAATCCATACGCCTTCACATTCCACGCATATTTCAGGCACTCCAAACCATCATTGCTCTGCATACAATTTTTTTATTCTCCCCGCTCCACAATTTCTTGAGTTCCCTATCTAATTCACTGTTAACCCTGCTGTATTTCCTTCCACCTCACTTCTTTTAATAATACACATCCTACTTCCTCTAATCACATGGAAGATTTAGTCTTTCGATTCATTACAAAATCCCCAAAAGGGCAGGACTGTTCCCGTTGCAACTATTATATGCCTCCTTCAACAACGAAACTGTTACTACTTGCCGTTGTTATTAGATGGTTTGCCCGAACAAGGATATGATAGTTCAGATAACAATAAATATGTTAAGTAGAACAAATAAATGTGAAAGCAAGTATTATGTCCAAGAACAAAACAATGTGGGTTAGTAGCAGTTTCATTGTTGGAGAAAGCATATATTATCTTTTCTGGACATAATATTTTCTTCCACATTTGTTTGTTCTACTTAACATATTTATTGTCATGGAACTAACATTTTCTTGTTCCTTCAAACACACTAATAGCAACGTCAACAGTTCCTTTCTAATAACCTGAACTCCCGGTTTGGTTCATCTGCAACATGGCAACTTCAAACCTCCATGATCTCCCCCTTTTCATCCAAAGGTCGGAATAGACAATGACAGATAGAGGGGGCTCGATCCCAAATCATAACACACTCATTTTAAAAGAAATTTGTTAATGAAAAACAAAATAATGAAAATCAGGAGCACTCATTTATAAAAATAAGCTACAAAGTGAAAAACAAAATTCATATAGCAGAATCTCCGGAAAAATAAAAGCATTTTCCAGTAAAACACTTATGCCAAATAATTTATAGAGCCGAGCAATATCAAGTTGAGTTCTCCCCTGCAAATAATTAAAATTTTCAAGTTAATCTAAGATAAAAACAGTCGTTAATCATATAAAGAAGCAACAGTAAAATACACTTAAAAAATAGCAAAAAAGCAACAAAACAACAAATATAACCAAGAAACAACAAAAAAAAAGGCCCAAAAATGGCAGAAAAAGATGCCCAAAGCAACAATAAAAATTATCCTAAAACAGCAGTGAAAAATGCCTAAAAACAACATAAAAATCCAAAACAAAAGTAAAATGCCTAGAAACAGTAAAAAAAACCCAAAATAACAGGAAAACAGCCTAAAACCAGCCAAAAAAAAATCTAAAATAGCAGAAAATACCAACCTAAAAACAAGCAAAATGTGCAAATAACCATATTATAATCACAATTTCACCATATGGTCATCAAATTAATTTGTTCATCATGCCATAAAATTAATTTCGGCCTTTATATTCATAGAAGACACATAAATCCATTAACACTTTTGCAAACAAGTTGTAGTACAACAACAATATCATTAAGCAAAGTATATAATTAATTCACTCTTAAATAAATTCTACATTTTAAATATCACTATGTTATTCACAAATTTTAAAACAATCACGTCCTTAAAACTTAGTCGAGGAACTCAAGAGTCTTAAAAAAAGATTATTAAATTGTTTATTAAATGCATGTAGTCTTATATTAGTTTTCACAGCCAACAGACGAACATTCATTCTCACCTTCAATATCATTAACAATTGGAAGTTTGCTATCTTTGGTTCTTTTGTTGCACAATTCCTTGAAAGTTACAGAGATTATATTTATCAGATTGTAAAGACCATCCCCAAGGATAAGGGAATTTCAAATAAATAACTTAATTACTAAAACAATATTTTTTGAAATTTATAAAAAAAATTATATTTTATTATTTTAAAAAAATTGAGTAAAAAAATTACCAACGTAATATTTTTTATAACGACTATTTTAGTAATGTGCAGATCAATTCAAGGGGTATAATATAGTCTAAACTAAAACGGCTAGATTTAACAACAAAATAAACGAAACTGGTGGCGCAATGACTGCTCTCAAAATTAACGGGAGCATGGTGCCATATGTTACAACATATAGAAGCTCGAAAAAGTTAACCTCTATTAACTCCATGCGCCTCCCTAACCCCTCCCCTCTCATTTATTAACTTTTCATTTCTTAATCTGTAACTACCAGATAATGTAAGGTAGCCAGCCGGCCCAGGCCCATAAAGAATTAATCAATTTTTTTTTTACCTATTATCGGAAGAGTGCTGTGATTATCCTGAGTCTGTAACTACAATAACGTCCACAAAAACTATGCAACACACGCAAATTATTCTTCTTATTTTATAGACAAATATTTAAAAACAGCTAACGTGGCTCAATCAGTCATGAAAAGATACGTCATAGTCATAATTGATTTGGACTTTTACTATTTTAAGATTCCAAACAAAGGTACAAGACTAAAATAGCTAAACCATAACAAAGAAAGAGAAAATTGACAAAGTTGAAGTAATAATGTATGACCTACCACCTAAATTATAGAAACGACAAAACTGAAAGTAACTATTCTCAGAAAAGGCTTGACAAAACATTAAATCAATTATTTTTTTAGTGTATGACCGACCACCTAAATTATACAAACTGAAAATACTGAACAAAACTGAAAGCAACTATTCTCATAGAACGCTCCACATAACATTAAATCAATTCATTTCCTACGACCAACAATTTGTTACCCGTCTGTTTCATAGCGCCTTTTTCATATAGAGATTTGCGATTAATGAGTTGATAGATACAAACAAGCGATTAGCTGTCATTTAATGCTTTTCCTATATATATTGTTTCGATGAATGATGATGAAGGATTTCTTATACGTAAACAATGTTAGCCGTATCCTTTTGCCAAAAAAGGATTTTTCTAAAACTATTTAAAAGTTATACTTTATTTAAAATATTTAAAAAGAAAAAAAAATTAAATAATTAATCAATTAGCTTTTTGATCTTTGGACCTATTATCGAGTGGTGTGATTGTTACCTTGCTTCTGCAACTACAATAAAGTCCCTAAATAGTGGCGGACCTAGGGCGGGTCTAGTTCGAAAAAATCATTTATATCCCTTATGTTCTCATTAATTTTATATAATAATAGAGCTTTTATTTTTTTTATATATGTCCCTAATGCATTACCCTTATAGTTTCATCAATTTTATATTATATTAGAGTCTTTATTTATTTTTAAATATGTCCTTAATTTAATTTAATTTATTTTTACATTGCACCCTCTTCTCCAGCCAAAGCACACCTAATACAACACAAATGATTTAGTTTACTGATTCCTAGAAAATTAGCAAAAGCATAAATGACAAGAATTACATTCTATATGCTCATTGAATGAAGAATTGATAACAGATGTTCAAGTGACCGAATTACTTTATTTATTGCTTTTGCTTGGGAAATCATAGTTGACATAACAGATGCAATTCCATATATACGCTCAGATCGACCATCTAGATATTTGTCTTTCATCTTTCCAATGCAAGGCTTTTCAATTTTTTCCCAAAATCCGCATATAATAAAAATATATAAATATATAAAGATACATATGATAGGATCCTTACATATGAATCAGTAATGCCTTTGTAAGCAAAATTATTTACGGAAAGGATAGCTATTCATGATTTGATTCCAACCATCTTTGAAAATCACAAAAGTAAATTCATCATCTATTTATTATTCAATTGGAATATAATTTCAATAAGCCAAATTCATGTAAGAAAGAAATATGGATAAAGATTCAAGTAGAAATAACAAAAATAGCTTCCCTCCAGTGACAAATAAGTTATTATTATGCAATATCACAAAAGTTTTATAACCACTAACAACAGCATTATGCTATTTTATATTGCGAAACAAACATGCATACAGCTTCTCTAGCAAACAGAATCTTTGATGAATAAAATTCTTAACCTCGTCATATCAAAATGCAATGCTGTCCTTCCTTGTGAATCTTCCTCATCCTTATCAGCACCAGCTGCTAATGCATTTTTCAGACCCTAATTGAAGAGCAGTAAGAAGAAACTAAACTTTTAGCGAGAAACTAAAATAAAGTACATGGCATCAAATGTATACACTAAATCAACTTCAATAGCGTCAGCACAACATAAAATTAGAAACAAGACTTTCTGTTAAATAATAGTGACAAAAAAACATGTACAAATTTTGTTTTGGTTGATTGAATAGGCAGGACAATCACACACCAGAAATTCCCCGCTTCAATTGAGGGGAGGATATAAACCAGAACTTAATGTCAAAAATGGACAAATAATATCACATGATACATATTCTCCATTTTATCAGCACCGGGTTTAATAATTAAGCCAAGTGCAAAGGCAAATCAGGAGGTCAAAAATACGCAAAAGCATCTCTGATTATGAAGGGTGCATTTAGATATATAATGAAAGCTAAATTATTACATTTCGTTTCATGAAGTGTTTTCATATGTACTTTAACAATACTGAAATAGATCATTTATCTAATGAGCTCAATTAGGGGGAGAGAGAGAAATATAAAAGACCAAACAACGTGCATTTTAGATATTTTCATGATATTGGCAAATGAATCACTCAATTAAAGAGAAAATCTATATAAGGGCAATTTAAATAATAGAAACATCAATATGTCATGGGAACCACAAAGAAAAGAGCACGTCATTGAGATAAATAAGAAGAAAGGAGGATAAAAGCATGTTGAGCCCAACCTCAGCATCATCAACACTGGCAGTGCGATGAACAATAGACTCATCCTCATTTCCTGCTTCTTCTGATTCATCTGCCCCTGCATTATCAGCAGAAGTGGTCGCACCAACTGCAAGACCTGTTGCTTCACCCAATTTCTACAAAACATCTTTATCATTCCAACACCTGTCGGAAGATAATTAATTCTTCATTACTCAGTCAGATGCATTATAAGAAATGAATGCACAAATATAGTCCAAGAGCTTAAAGAAAAATGGTTCAAAACCTACATGCTTATATCACATAATGTACCACAGCATTTCAATTACTCACTTCATCATGGAAGCTGGTCCACCAGACTCTGTCTCATCCAAAATAGGAGGCTTCAAAGACGGATCTTCCTTTACTTTTGCCATTCTTTCCTCGATCTAATCTTTTTGTGTGGGGTTTGTCAAACGCTCCAGCATACGAGACATTGATGAGTCCTTAAAGATCAAACATAGATTTTGGCCACAAGATGAATCGGATACTAATAACATCAGGCAAAACACCATGTATATACCTGCACTAAAGCATCACCAAGGCGCTCAGACATCTTTCAAACAATCATATTCCATCATACGTTCATAGCCACCTGATGATCCCCTGAATTTCATCAATCCATATAAATTAAAAAACATGAACCAGATATTGAGCTGTAAACCCAAAAAAATTGCAAAAAGGCCCAAAACAAGCAACCATTTGCTAAAAGTATGAAGCTTTATCAACAAAAAAGAAGAAAACAGAGTCAAATATTAAGAAATGAAAACCAAACGCAAACCCACAAAAAAATATAATAATAATAATAAATAGCCAAACACACCCATTTCATAAAACAATAAAAGATTAGTACCCATGAAAAAATAACACTTAAAATACAAAAATACGGAAAATTATTGCCAAAAAAATATAATAAAATAAAACCTTACAGTGGGGTTGTTTTTTAGGTGGAGGCTGAACAACTAATGATGGACAACGGTGCGGCAGGAGTAGTGGTGGCCTATCGGAACAATTGCCACAGGCACAACAGCAGCTCTGCCCATCTCTTGCTCTCCCGCGCAAACAAAATGCCTCCACATTCTCTTGCAGTAAACAAACTGGTCAAGGCCATATTGGATCACGAGCATAAGGAGAAAGGAGGAGGGTGATTGCTTTCAGAGAGAAAACCCAAGTTTAAGAATGGAAATTAAGGATTTTTTTGGGAGAACCAACATGAATAGATTGAGAGGGGTTGTCAATGATAAAACAATTAGGGATTTGAGTAACGTGAGAGAAAAAGTGGGCCGGTAACTTTTTTTTTTTTTTTTTAAGATGTCGGCTGGTAACTGGTTGCAAAGGTTGCCTATCTTCTTTTATTTATTATTATTGTTTTATCTAAGCCATTGGATTCATTAAAATCAAGACACGGCATGGTACAGAGATGTATGTCCCGGCATCGTAGGCATTGGGCATATGAAAAACGTGCCATGAAAGAGAACCATATGAAAAAACGTGATAAACAGACGAGCCTTCCATGAGAATAATTGCTTTAGTTTTGTCCAATATCTTCGGTTTGTATGATTTAGGTGGTAGGTTGGTCGTTTACATCATTATTTCAACTTCAACTTGTCAATTTTTTCTCTACTTGTTATAATTTAATTATTTAGACTTTGTATCTTTGTCTGGATCTTAAAACAGAAAAGGAGCGTGGGATTGGATTAAATTAATTATTAAAATTTAAATTAAATTAAGTTGAGTTATATTATATTATTTTTTGTTTGGTATAGTATTATATTAAATTATATTATATTTAAATAATATTTACATTGATATTTAAATATAAATATTAATTATTTATGAAATTTTATAATAATAATTAAAATAAATTTAAAAAGTAATTAATAAGAAAATTAAATATATTGTAAATAAATTATTGGTAGTCATAATATAATAAATAAATAAAATAATTTAAATATTTAATTAATTTTTATCAAATATTATATAAAATCAATTAAGTAATGGTATTACTAATTTTTATGATTATTTTTAATATTATATTAGTAATTATTAAATTTAATTCAATCAATAATATAATAAATTATTAAATAGAGAATTTTATTGATAAATTATTAAATATATAAATAATGAAAATTTAATCTCAAAAATTAGTAAAAGTAAACGTTAGCAGTATCCTTTTGTCAAAAAAATTTTTTTAAATT